>JBBDGP010000878.1:2407500-2549451 GCA_037952835.1 Lithobates septentrionalis | reverse complement strand
TGTGGCCCATACATGTATGCCTCCTACTTGGGAAGTGTGTTTTGGCTGTCTGGCTCTCTCCCTGGCTGCTGTTCCTCTCTACCCCCTCTCTGATTCTCCAGCCCCCATGGAGACTTTCGGTTTGGGGGTTAGCCTTGTGTGTCCTTGGCCTCAACCCCGGGGGAGACAGCTCTCTCAGGGCCACCTTCATTATTCCACAATTGGACTGTTGGGTTATGTACTGGGTTGTTGCCAAAAGGTAATGTGTATTTATATATTCTAAAATACCTGCTTTACCTTGTGTAAGCATGATTCTAATTGAGACTTCAATGATCTATTTATTGATTTGTTTTATTTATTTTTCTAGTCATCTCTTGATGCATCCCACTCCTGATGATTGGCTTTAAACGCCATGAAACGCGTAGAGTCTACACTCAGGGTTGCCATTTCAAGTTTGGTTCATCTATGAATTCTATCGTATACCATTTATACTTACTAACATTGTTATTCGGAATACCTTGTTCACCTTTTTTGTATACCCATTTTAGAACTGTGATTGCTTGTATCAATTATTTTCAAACAGCGTTTATAAACAACGTTTCTATCAACATGACTACTATTTTTATTGTGCCTCGATGTGCATGATTTATGTATTGTATATTATGATGCATTATATTATTATTATTATTATTATATTACTCATGAATTGATGTCTATGCATTTCTTTGATTAGCATTTCTCTATGGCTATACAGCTTTTAAGCCCCTTAAGGGGTGGTGATAGTTAATTTAACATAAGGTATCCTAGACTTTTTCAAAGACCTACCCATGCCTCATTTAAAGTCCCACTGCCCCTCTCTTTTGCTTTTTATTGCAAGCAGATGATTTCAGGAACTTTCTCAGAATGACAGACCTAGTTTTTCACCGTCCGTTGGCTTTGCTGACCCCTTATATTAGCAGGCAGGACACCTGCATGAGGCAAGCCATCACTCCGGAGCAGAGGCTAGTCACCACCTTGCTGTACTTGGTGACTGGGAGAAGCCTGCAGGACCTCAAGTTCTCTACAGGCATCTCCCCCCAGGCTCTGGGGATCATTATCCCAGAGACCTGTTCTGCCATCATCCAGGTCCTGCAGAAGGACTATATTAAGGTAAGTTTTCTCCTTTAACATCACATTCTATGTATTTAATGTTTGCTAATGTTTTGTATTTCTTTCCTCATTTCATAATTACCATGATTGTAATAGGCTTTTAATGTCCCCTTTGTTCTCATGCATGCTGTAATCTTTTAATGCTCCTTTTTTGTCCTTCATGCATATTTGCCTTCACTAACCTCCCAGCATGCTATCCTGGGCCCAAATACACCTATAGCCTAGTCACTTAACAATGTATTTTGTCAGCTCCATTGTAGTGCTTTACCCTAAACACCCCCTAAAATGTGTCCAAATGTTATTGTTGTCCTTAAATTCAGGCAGAGTGCCATAGGCTTTTTTTGGGGTCTCAAACTCAGCTCGAACCCTTCCCCCCTAAAATTTTTACAATGGGCCATCAGAGGGGGGGGGGAGGAATCTGATAAGTGGGCCTTATATTTTTGTCTTAACCACTTCAGCCCCGGAAGAATTCACCCCCTTCCTGACCAGAGCACTTCTTGCGATTCGGCACTGCACCGCTTTAACTGACAATTGCGCGGTCATGCGACGTGGCTCCCAAACAAAATTTATGTCCTTTTTTCCCACAAATAGAGCTTTCTTTTGGTAGTATTTGATCGCCTCTGTGGTATTTATTTTTTGCGCTATAAACAAAAATAGAGCGACAATTTTGAAAAAACGCATTATTTTTTACTTTTTGCTATAATTAATATCCCCTAAAAATATATAAAAAAACAGTTTTTTTCCTCAGTTTAGGCCGATACGTATTCTTCCACATATGTTCAGTAAAAAAAATCACAATAAGCGATTATTGATCAGTTTGCGCAAAAGTTATAGCGTTTACAAAATAGGGGATAGTTTTATGGCATTTTTATTAATATTTTTTTTTTAAATGGCGGCAATCAGCGAATTTTATCGTGACTGCGACATTATGGCGGACACATCGAACATTGTTGACACATTTTTGGGACCATTGTCATTTATACAGCAATCAGTGCTATAAAAATGCACTGATTCCTAAATAAATGTGTAAATGACACTGGCAGTGGAGGGGTTAACCACTAGGGGGCGGGGAGGGGTTAAATCAATACTTGGGAGTGATTACTAACTGTCAGAGGGATGGGCTGTGTGTGTGACGTCACTGATCTCTGCTCCGATGACAGGGAGCAGAGATCGAGTGACACTGTCACTAGGCAGAACGGGGAGATGCTGTTTACATCAGCATCTCCCTGTTCTTCCTCCCCATGAGGTGATCGCGGGTATCCCCGCAGCGATCGAGTCCGTGGGACCCGCGACCCGACTCACGGAGCTTGCCGCGGGCGCGCACGCGCCGCATCTTAAAGGGCAACGTACAGGTACGTGATTTTGCCTGTACGAGCCCTTCTGCCGCAGTATATCTGCGTGAGGTGGTCGGCAAGCGGTTAAAATACTCCTGAAAATGAATGTTATACTGATGTTGGCCAAGAATGTTTGTGTCTAATCTGCTTGCAATGTTATTTGCAAAAGTACTAATATATATATATTTTTTTGACTCCACAGTTTTCTTCAACGCCACAGGAATGGCAGACTGTGGTCTCCCATTTTGCCGACCGTTGGGACTTTCCCAACTGTGGATGGGCTATAGATGGGAAGCAAGTCCACATCGTGCCACCACCACATTCGGGGTCTTACTATTATAACTATAAGGGGTTTAATAGTATAGTGTTTGTGGCAGTGGTGTCGGCCCAATATGAGTTCCTCTACGTGGCTGTGGGGAAGAATGGCCGGATGTCGGATGGAGGAGTCTTCGCCCCGAAAGGAGTTTTACAAACAGCTCCAGAGTGGTGGCCTAGGATTGCCAGCTGATGCAGACAACGTTGAAGGAGTCCCGTTCGTCTTTCTTGCTGACGAAGCGTTCGGTGTGGGCGAGAACCTGATGGGGCCATTCCCCCAGAGGACCCTCACCCCTTAAAGGGGAGGGTTTTTAACTACCGGCTGGCCAGAGCCCAAAGAGTCGTTGAGAATGCCTTCGGGATAATGGCCAGCCTGTTCTCCCTGTTTCCGGCAGCCATACACATGGCGGAATACAAACTCAACCCCATCATTTTATCCTGCTGCATATTGCACAATTTTTTAAGAAAAAATGCCCACAATTATCTTGCCTCAGTTGGGCCTGAGGCCGGACTTCCTGTGAATCCCCTGATGGGCCTCGATACTGGCTGTCCTGGCTTGGCACCCCAAAGCATCCATGAAGTTCGGGATATATATGTCAATTATTTTACGGGTAGGGGGCCATTGCAATGCCTCCAAGTCTTTTCTCCCCTATGAGGAGGAGATATTTGAGTCCAGAAATAGGAATATGAAACATTGCTGGGAAGTGGGGTACAATTGTCTGTTTTGGGCAGATTTCCAAGCTGAAGACATGATTTTTGACCTTACCAAAGCTGGAATACTTACTTTTTTGTGACAATTTTCACACATGGAGACACCCCAAGTATCCATTGGAGCGCCTGTGTGGGACACCTTAAAAAGTTTGTTCTTGTGTCCCACACTAGTGCTCCTAAATCCAGATGTGTAAACAGCTGCTGATTGTCCTCTTCTTACATTACACTGAATCAAGCTTGCATTTCATTCTAGTTACAAACACATCTAGACAGAAATGTATAAAACTTAAATGTATAGTTATTCCTGCGCTACCATGTAAACGAAGGGCAATGAACGTTGAACTGCTGCAAGCACCGAATATAGGTTAAGCTCAGCCCATACAGCAATAGAAATAAGGTATGTAAAAATTGGTGCTGCGCTGTTCTTACAAAAAAAAAAACAAAAAAAAAAAAACAAAAAAAAAAAAACTATGCTGCTAGAGGTAGAAGTACAAAGGTAAATGAACACGTAAAATGATATTAACATATAAAAGAAACAGAAACAATATAAAAATAAGTACAATCAATATAGAGCACTTCTATACCCAATAGGTGCAGTGTGATATTCCATAATAATCGATGGTAATAGCAAAGTGCAAGAAAATCATTCAATAAAGACTTAAGGCCAGATGTGATAAGTATCTTACTGGAAACACTAAAATCAATATACAATCACTAAAAACCTCAATGGACTGTGCAAGTAGGCAAAAAACATTGTGCAAAAAATAGCAATTAATAAATTAAATGTGCAACATGCGATCAATATGTGCAAAAATCGCAAAAATCGCAAATGCAGTGTATAATAAACATATAACCAAAAAATCAATATACAATCACTAAACACCTCAATGGATCATGCAAGTAGGCAAAAAACATTGTGCAAAAAACAGCAATTAATAAATTAAATGTGCAACATGCGATCAATATATGCAAAAATCGCAAAGATTGTAAAAATCACAAATGCAGTGTATAATAAACATATAACCAAAATAAGTCCACTGTAGAACTTGTGAAAATTCAAACAAAGGCAAACATGTGCAAAATATATAATGGGACTGGGAATGTAGTCCAATGCGATTTAAATCCTCTTAATGTGACTAATCAGAAAATGTGCAAAAAAGTGCAATAAGGTACTGATAGCATGGGGGTGATTTCCTCTTCGTGCACAGGACACACAGTGGTGTGAAATGGCCTCTTACCTTGCGGTAAAGAGGTAACCGCATAAAGTTGCTGGTAATGGCTGCTTCTCCCTTGTACTCCTAACTGCCTCTCACTTGGATTCCTGGGCTTGATGGAGCTTTTAGTGGGTCTTTGTCTCTCAGTGGTGCAGGAGGGGGATTAAAGGAAAGAGGGGGCCAGATAGTGTAGTATTTCAATCAGAGGTTGGTTTTTAATAAAACTAGGGTGAGGGTACTCACTTCACTTACAAGAAAAAAACACACAGAAAACGTATCTCCTACGAGCGGCGAGCTCGTTTGCATATATCAGTCTTGGATGCCTATCCCGTCCCTACGCGTGATGTCACGGTCACGTGACTTCATCAGGGGATCTGATGTTCTTTTGTAAGAACAGCGCAGCACCAACTTTTACATACCTTGTTTCTAATGTACAAAACTTAATTTTATACAAATAGGCATGCCCAAATGTATTTAACCTGTATCTGCCCAAAACATCGTATTTAATGAGCGAACAATGTTACTGTGCCCACGAACAAAGTCGCCATTTTAAACTGTACAACAGTAAAGAAAAGCACATGGCGCAGCATGCAAGTAATAATAATGATAGGAACACACGACAAGTACTTACTTTTTAGAAGCACTCTCTTTATTCTTCTATACTGATCTGGCTCCCTCAGTTTCAGGTCAGACCAGGGTTTCCATATTTGCTCCTTGGAGCATCGTACCCCAAAATTCTGCTGCAGACTCTTTACAACTTTAGTCATGATCTTGGACTTTTGCAAATTAGGGTTGGAGTACGGTCCATGCTTCCCATCATAGTCGTTCCTCCGCAAAATGTACACCATCTCCACCATCTCTTCAAAGGCCATATTGGAGGCCTTAAATCTTCTCCTCCGGGATCGGGTCATTTCGGGCTTCCGGGCTTTCCTCCTCCTCCTTACTGGAATAATTTCCACACACCTGCTGTGTCTTCGCCATGTTACTGCTACTGCGCACCAAAGAGAGAAGGGGTGGGGAATATTCGAGAAAGAACGTCAGGGGCGGGCAACGCAGGTGGAGTTTCACGCATGCGCAGTGTATATCAAGCTAACACGCATGTGTCGTACGTACGATCTGTGTGTGGAGGAAGGAGGAACGGAAGTGGCGAGCGTTGTAAACGAAGGTAAAATTTGAACTTGGTCCATCACAGTGGCCTATACTGCTTCAAGATTGAGACCTATATTGGGATATGATAATGAGAGTTTAGGCTAACATTAGTGTTTTTGTCTTGTGTATTGTCTTACAACAAAGATGAATCACTTTAAGGACCCAGAATTCATGGCCAGTTTCATAGACAGATACAGGGAGACAAGGAATTTCTGGGAGGTGAAAAACACCTTATATTATAATAAACAAGCTAGGAGGTCAACGCTGGAGAAACTTCTGGAATTTGTGACGACTCGGGTCCCCAATGCAACCATCCAGATTTTGGAAAGTAAAATTGGGATCTTAAAGAACATGTATAAGAAGGAGCATAATAAGATCCAGAGATCACTCAGATGAGGAGCATCAGTAGCGCAAGTGTATGTACCCAGGCTGTGGTACTTCAACAAACTGCGGTTTCTGGACGACCAGACTGAAGCCAGGGAATCACTTTCTACCCTTCCCTGCAGCCTTCCCTCCACCCTTCCCTCAACCCCAGCAGAGGCTGACGAGGAACAACCTGGGCCTTCCATCCTGGAAGAAGTGGATGTGCCCAGCTGGAGCCAGGTATATTATTTGTAGACATATTTATTGTCCTAATATTAATGATGTTAACTAGATGTTATAATTGATAACTAATTAATGATTTAAAACCAAGAGATTTACATATCAATATACAGTAGTGGCCAAAAATGATTGGGACAAGAATGAAAAATGCTGGGGTCAGAATGATAGTCTTTTCTATTTGTTAACATTCAATTTGCAAGTCATGAGCTAAAAATTGTGTGTGATTGATGAAGCGAAAACTAAAACTTTGTCCCTTTTTTATACACAGGATGAGCTCAGCCAGGAGAAGGGTCTGGAAAGTGTCAGCCAGGAGGTGGCCGTGCCCAGTGACAGCCAGGATGTCGGTGGGCCCAGTGTCAGCCAGGAGGTGGCTGGCCCCAGTAGGAGCCTCACCCAATCCCAGGTGCCTAGCCTCTGCCTTCAAACAAAAAGTCCCAGGAAGGGGACAAGGACAGAGGAGGCAGCACTGGGTCTCATTAGGGAAGCGAGTGATGTCCTCAGAAGCCAACCCGACGCTGAAGAGGCCTATGGCTGCTATCTAGCCACAAGATTGTTGAAATTGGAGGAGGGCCAATGCTTCCTCTGTGAGGCAATTATTGTTGAGGCCCTTCAGAAGGGGTAGAGGGGCCAACTGACAGAGAACCACAAGTCCACCACCAGAGCCACAGCCTCCAAGGAAGGCTGCAGGGAAGCGTGGAGGGAAGGCTGCAGGGAAGAGAAGAAAGTAATGACCTGGGTTCAGTCTGGTCTGACAGAAGACGCCGGCTGGTGTAGTACCACAGCCTGGGGACACATATGTCATCTGCTGCTGGTCCTGATCTCTGGGAGTCCTGGACCAGTTTGGGCTCCAAATTATATGGACTCTTCAAGATAACAATTTTTTTTTCAACAGACTTGATGTGTGCCCTGGGGCCAAAAGGCTTCGCAAATTCCAAAAGTTTCTCCGGCGTTGCCTTCCTCTTTATTTTGTTACCCAGAATAAATTGATATTTTATTTTCTGAAAATACTTGCCTATGTGTTTTTATAAAAATAGAACAGATTGTCAGTATACAGATACATTTCAAAAATACAATGTCAAATTAACAAGCGACGCCAACCAACCTCCTTGAGGTTACAAAATACAAGATAATAATGTTATTGTGGTAACTTGACACACCAAAAAAAAAAAAAAAAAAAAAAATATATATATATATATATATATATATATATATATATATATATATAATGGAGATCACTAGAAAATAATTTTGCAATAATACAAAAAAAAGGAGATCTTGATGAAATAAAAAAAAAAAAAAAATGACTATAAAAAATATTTCAAAACATTATTCTGGAGATCTGGCTTTAAAATAATAAAAGATTATTCATGAGATCACGAGAAATAATAAAGAAATACATTTGTAAGAATATCAGCAGCAAAACAAGTTCATTCTTTTAGCATTATAAAGCACAAAAGAATGTGCTGCATTAAAAGATCACAGAATTTGCAGTGTGAGGAATATGCTATCTCCATTACGAACACTAGTTTTACCAGACCAAGTGCTTCTGTCTCGTACTTGCTTCTGAGCATGCGTTTTTGGTAAGTCGGAACAGCATACAGACGAGCGGGTTTCCCGATAGTTCTGTCGGAAAAATTTAGAACATGTTCACTATCTAAGTCCGTCAGAATTTTTGACAGAAAAAGTCAGATGGGGCATACACACGATCGGAAAATACGATGAAAAACTCTCATCTGACTTTTTCTGAAGGACATTCCACTCGTGTGTACGCGGCATAAGTGTTGCAGTTTTTCTTCAGCCTAGGTGGGCAGGATTTCATGAGATGACCTTTTCTTTACAACAAATACAGAAGCTCAATGTTCTCTGCCTCAGCTTCTTTATGGTTTATTGTCCCAGTGTGCACAGGCACTTTCTTGAATGGAGACCCAAACCTTCTTGGGTGTATAAGAAAAAGAGAGACATCCACCAAGTCAAAGTATGGTGGTCCCATCCCTAATGCTAGAACAACAAAAGATAGCCCCCTTCATGGGTCTTTGACAGACCACCAACTCAATGATAAAAATATCTTTAATATTAAAAAAAAAAACACGTGTCATCTATACAAAGCCAAAATACATAAAGTACATGACATAAAAAACAAAATAGAACATGTTACAGAAAAAGACAGAAAAAAATTATCCTATACACTCTCCAAGGGATTGTGTGCCCTGAAGCCCGACGCGTTTCCAGTATTCAGTGTTCAAATACCTTCATCAGGGTGTGAGAGTTGGATATGTTTACAAAAATATTGGTTCCAAAAGAATGATTCCATGTTAAAGAGACACCAAAGGCAATAAGATCAAATTGGATGTTTGCAAGGGCACCAGTTTATAAAGATGGACGCGTGTTTTTTTTAGGTACACTGCATCTGCGACATCAGTGAATGATGGATGAGGTAAATGGAACATGTTGTCATTGGAGCCTAAAATATGCTCAATGACAGGCAGAACAGTATCCAGGTGCCCCAGGGTAGTTATATCTTGAGGGTGTCCCGGTCCGGTATATAGTATGTTGCCTTTCCAAAGCGGTGCCTGCCTTCGGTGTATACAGAGTTTTATTATGGCTTTACAAAGATCGTTGAAGCTTACACTCCCACAAGTGTCTATCATTTCTGACTTCCTGCTTTATCATGTGTCCAGGGCCGGTGTTAGAACTATTTTGCACCCTAGGCGAGACCAGCTACTTGCGCCCTCCCCAAAAAAAACAAAAAAAAAAAACTGAATGGCTTTGTGCAGTGTCATTAAATAATAGCACTATACACTCTTTGATCACAGATCCCAGAGTGTATTGTGTGACAATCTGTCAGTGTTTTTATTTATAATGGTACTTTTTAAATATTTGACTGTGTGCCATTATAAAAAATATAATAGTGGTGGAAGTGGCCACAGTGGTGGAACACCAGGGCCTGATTGCAAGTGCGACCTTTGCGACCCAGGGCATTCGGCCTGGATTAATAGCATCATGGGCCTGGTGCTGAGGATTTTGGTGGGCTGTGGATTATGAAGCCCCTTGCCCTGTATGCTACATTTTCTCTACAGCCCCGCCTTTATTAACCACCAATTGTGCCTAGGCACTCCTTCCATCACCACCCACTGCACCTGGAACCCCTTTTGTCATTATCTACTGTGCCTGCAGCCTCCCTTGCCTTACCACCTACCATGCCTGTAGCTCCCCTTTATTGCACAAATACTACAGGTGAGGGTCAGAGACTGCAAAACATACTACAGGAGAGGGTCAGAGACTGCAAAACGTACTACAGAAGAGGGTCAGAGACTGCAAAATGTACTACAGGAGAGGGTCAGAGACTGCAAAACGTATTACAGGAGAGGGTCAGAGACTGCAAAATGTACTAGAGGAGAGGGTCAGAGACTGCAAAACGTATTACAGGAGAGGGTCAGAGACTGCAAAATGTACTAGAGGAGAGGGCCAGAGACTGCAAAATGTACTACAGGAGATGGTCAGTGACTGCAAAATGTACTAAAGGAGAGGCTTAGACACTGCAAAATGTACTACAGGAAAGGGTCAAAGACTGCAAAATGTACTACAGGAGAGGGTCAAGGACTGCAAAATGTACTACGGGAGAGGGTCAGACACTGCAAAATGTACTACAGGAAAGGGTCAAAGACTGCAAAATGTACTACAGGAAAGGGTCAAAGACTGCAAAATGTACTACAGGAGAGGGTCAAAGACTACAAAATGTACTACAGGAGAGGGTCAAAGACTGTAAAATGTACTACAGGAGATGGTCAGAGACTGCAAAATGTACTACAGGAGAGGGTCAGAGACTGCAAAATGTACTAAAGGAGAGGGTCAGAGACTGCAAAACGTACTACAGGAGAGGGTCAGAGACTGCAAAATGTACTACAGGAGATGGTCAGTGACTGCAAAATGTACTACAGGAGAGGGTCAGACACTGCAAAATGTACTAGAGGAAAGGGTCAAAGACTGCAAAATGTACTACAGAAGAGGGTCAAAGACTACAAAATGTGCTACAGGAGAGGGTCAAAGACTGTAAAATGTACAACAGGAAAGGGTCAAAGACTGCAAAATGTACTACAGGAGAGGGTCAAAGACTGCAAAATGTACTACAGGAAAGAGTCAGAGACTGCAAATAATACTACAGGAGACAGTCAGAGACTGTGGAGATATTACAAGCAGTCCTAGCAGTGATCAGTGTGGAAAAACATTGATCAATGCACAGGAGTTTACAAGATATAACAAAGTGCCAAAAAAAGAAAAACTTTATGAAGTCAATTCTCAAGCACAGGATGACAGTAAATGGTTAACAGGTCTGTAAAGTTCCCAGCCTGACCATCTAATTCCTTCAAAGAAAACAAGGTAAAGGTCAAACAAATCATGGATGGCTGACACTGGACTCTAGTACAAATAGCTATAGAAACAGCTAAAGTTGCAGTGCCTTGCAGAAGTCTAATCATCATTCTCCTGTCCTGTGTGCTGTGTAAATAAATACAGAGATAAGAAGCAGTGTGAGAAGACAGAGGGGAAGTCATCCCTGTGTTCACTGCATATTCACTGTGTATCACTGTGTTCACTGCATATTCTACACACAGGACGAGAGAACTCACTGATGATTCGATTTCTCCAGCCAGCATTGTGACATGTTTGATCTCATATATAAACAAGGCCTGGGGAATGCCCAGGAAAAAATTCCAAGCCTACTTACCACCAGCTCGCAGACAACCAAATTAACCTGTCTAACAGTATGCGTTAAAAACAGGGGTTTAGTCCGCACGCATTTGCAAACGCATGCGTAAGCCACAGAGCCTCATCACGGCACCCTGATATCTGTGGTCCTAACACTAAAATGTGAGTGTCCCCACAGTGGAGGCACATGCATTCTGATGGATAAATGAGAGCAGGTGGACTGAAGGGCAGCCCATCCCTTCTTAAAGGTACAGGAGCACACCAGACACCCAGCAAATAGCACAATGGCTGCAAAGGTGCTGGTGTGTTACTGGACCAATACACACACCAAGGTAAAGGTCAAACAAATCATGGATGGCTGACACTGGACTCTAGTACAAATAGCTATAGAAACAGCTAAAGTTGCAGTGCCTTGCAGAAGTCTAATCATCATTCTCCTGTCCTGTGTGCTGTGTAAATAAATACAGAGATAAGAAGCAGTGTGAGAAGACAGAGGGGAAGTCATCCCTGTGTTCACTGCATATTCACTGTGTATCACTGTGTTCACTGCATATTCTACACACAGGACGAGAGAACTCACTGATGATTCGATTTCTCCAGCCAGCATTGTGACATGTTTGATCTCATACCTTCTTCATGCTCAGTAGCATCCTTGATCAGAATGTTGACCATAATTCAGCTGGTGGAGCTGGGATTTTGCAGTAGCAAACTTAGAAGAGTAATCATACCTACTCTCAGTTATGCAGAAAACTGTTCCAGTGTCTAGGTATTTAGATGCATACAACATGTCAAAGGGTATAGAGTGAGTACCTGAAGGGACAAGCCTGATGGCATGCATGAGTAGAAGTAAGTAAGTATCTTACGCATACATTTTTAGTCTGCTAAAACATTGTAAAGTAACAATAACATGATGAATTTAGACTATTTCCACAATAATCATAGGCACGCTTTAAAGGTCCAAAATAAGTATCTAGAAAGGGATAATGCTATCATGCATATTTTTATCCCCTACAGTTCACTCAAATTCAATTCAGTCAAATTAGAGGGAATATTTATAATGATCTGTTCTACTCTACCAATTTGATTTAATAAGCATATAAAATTGAACTATTAACAATGCAGATTTGCACAAATCGTAGGCTAAGGTTGGATCAGACTGTCTCATATCATGCAATAATCTTACTATGTTTACAGTTACAATGGTATCAAACTGTTCAAAGAAGAGGCAATGTGCTCAAAAAAGAGTCAAGTCATGGAGCAGCATGTACAGTATGTAGCTAGGTAAGGCCTGGGAAAGAAGGTGGGGAAAGGGTACTGTAATACCAATTTGGCTGGATATCCTATGGTTTGCTGTTGTCAGTAGTAAGTATATTTTTGTTTTTTGTTTTGTTTTGATTTTTATTATAAAAGCTTTCTTTCTACCTTTTACTTTAGCAAACATTATAATACTTAAAAAGTGTTTATAAAGGCAGAATGTTTTTTTCTACCTTAATGCATTTTCTGCATTAAGGTAAAAACCTTCTGCATGCAGCTCCCCCCAGCCCCCCTTTATACTTACATGAGCCCAATATTAATCTTGCACAAGAGCGGTATCCCTGCTCTCTCCCTCCTTACCGACTCAGAAGCAGAAGTGTGAGCCATTGGCTCCTGCTGCTGTCAATCACAGCCAGTGAGGAGGGAGGAGGCAGAGCTGAGGCATACTGTGTGTTTCAATGGACACACAGAGCGTGACTTGGGAGCGAGCCCTCATTAGTGCCCCCATAGCAAGCAGATTTCTAGGGGGCGCACCCAACAGTGGAGGGGGGGAGTTCTGGTGGGGGACCCAAGAAGAGGTGTTAGTACAGGTTAGTATAACATGTTTGTTATTTATTTAAAATTTCCCTTTGCAATCGCTTTAAAATGTTTGTCTTCCTAATCCTTGTTTACCCAATCTACAGTTATGAGAAAACTCATGAGTTGTGTGGAAAGGCTTTTTTAATATAAACATAAAATAAATGTGCATATAGTATTACTGAGAGAAGAAAATGTTACTAACACACTTTGCCAAGGGGATATAGATTCTGAAGAAGGGGAAACCTTCTCTTTCTTCATCAATTGGTTGCTATTTTTTCATGGCTGGAATAAAGAACTGATGCCTTCCAAAAAAAGTAATAGCTTTCTTAATTTTTTTTCATTTTTTTAAAACTAATTAGGTAATATCAAATGTTGAGAAAACTCAGCAATATCATTCCCTTAGATAAAGAACAATCTATAATAAAAAATTCAAACCTGTAAGGAGCCTATTAAACAGAATAGAAGTATTTAAACTTGGGAGGCAGTATCGGCAGTGTATCAGTGGTTTCTGAAGCATAATACAGCCTATTGAGAGAGAACACTTGTTCAGGTTCAAGCTGTTTGGGTCTCTTGTTCTCTCAATAGTGTGTCAAAATAGGGCACTGAATGGTTCATGTAGCAGAATGACCACTTTCCTAAACTGCTCCTTCTACCCTTTCTTTGCATATGGCGAGCCAGAATTTTTTTTATCACTTTTCCAAAGCCACATAATGCTTTGATATGGGCAACACTGCCATAACAGGCTGCATTAGGGAATTTATATTTTATTCTTCTTTTCAGTGTACATAAAAATCCCAGCTTAGCCCTTTTTGTCTTTTAGAGTCTTTGAACCCTTTCAATCTTTTTTTCAAGGCTTTCGGTGCTTTCACTGTGGTGTGCATTCCCTGTAAAAGCGGTCAATGCCGCAAGGAGGCCGCAAGCAAAACTGAGTATTTTAAGCAGGGACCACACAACTCCAACCACATTTGCATTTTTTAGAAGAGTGGTGCAAGGGTGTACTTGAAAACTGAAGCGTTATTGGTTTATATTTCATACAAAATGGTATTGTCCTTCTCATGCTAACTCTTCTCTGTTATTCATATGAACAGAGATTGATAGAGATATGTCAGATGAATGTATAAGCAGAATGACATTTAGGAGTAGACATTTCAGGCATTCACAAAAAGAACGCACTCTAAAGAAGACAACCTGGGTCTCAAAGAGAGCATGCCAAAGTTGGACTGCTCAGTTCATTTTCCAGCTCAGTAGCTATAGTAATCCAGCCTAGCCAGCTGCTAACAAGATTGGGTCTGAAGTTTACCTCCACAATGAGATAATCAGATTACCAGCGACAAAGATCAAATAACAACCCAGCTTTGGAGCAAGTTCAGCAGGCCCTTGATATCACTGTGTGGTCCTTGAGACTTGATTAAAAAAAATTAAATGGCAAAACTTGCCTCAATATTTTGCATCCGTGACTTGGTGTTTCTTTTAAAACTAAGCCTTTTGGCTTTTTTTCCTTTTGGATTTAAAAGGGAGAGCTACCTTAAGATTTTCTTGGAGGATGCTCCTGCTGTGTGCTTACTGCTAAGCTTGTGTTTGTATGAAGTGTAAAGAAATATTAGTTTCAGCTTTTTTTTAAAGACAAGGTAATTAGCAGACAATGGGAGTTAGATTTGCAGGTAACTCTCTTCTATGTTCCAGTTTTGTATTTGAACATTGCAATAACTTTGTGTCTATGATTCTTTACAAAATTATAGACTTTGCCAAACTTTCTGTTTTTAGTTACCTTATCATCGCTATTTTGGAAGAAAAGGGGATTATTCTGAAGCATACAAATGTGATTGTCTCACAGCAGATGGTGCGGACTGCTTCACCTTTGAGAAAAGTTAATTAAGCCAAGCATATTGTGCCCATAGAGAGGAAGATGTAGATGAATATTGAGCAATCAAACGCAGTGTCTCCTTTTTTCAAGCCTTTTGCAGTAAGACACAAACCCACTGAAGAAGAATTATGTACAGGATCAAATTAATTCACGTCCAACTTTTTTCTCTTCCCACGTTTTAAAGAGAGAGCACACCAGGCTCTTCAGAAGTTTTGACCACAATCAATGAGCCACACTGCTGTGTCCACTAAATTAAATGAATCAGTGCAGAAAAAATCTCTTGTGGGATATTAAAAGGCTGAAAGACTGTTTAATTCAAGTCCTTCCGTAGAGTCTTTTCACGGCCCCTTTTACATAGTACAATATAAATTTGTAAAGTACTCTTTTTAATACTAGGATGCAGTTGCAGAATCATTTCATCTAGTGAGTGTGTTATTTAACAAATCACACTTATTCTTAATATTTACTCTTAACAATGTGGCCAGTTGTATGTGAACAAACTAATTGCAAAGCATATCTGAAAACAGGTAAAAAAGAAAAAACACTGGCTAGTAAGTTCAAGTTTACATTTGTTGATCTTCTTTTGTGATTTTTCAATCTTATTTATCTATTGTTTCAACACTGAATTAAAAAAAAATAGTTCCAAAATATCATGAATTACTGTATAAAATCCAGCAACTCTTTTTGATAAAAATAAACAAGTCCTAGATTGATATACTCTACATTGTCAACAAATTGTGTTCCACCTAAAGACTTTGCCTGTAGGGTGGGCATCTTGCTTTAATTTAAAACTAAGTGACACGTTGCATTTTTTTGGTTATATCCAACAAGTGCAACATTGAAAGTTAAACTCCTTTCATCATTACAAATCCCAGCTAATTGAAATAACAGAAAAAAAAATGTTATAAACATGACCTAACTTGCCTTAACAGCAAATAATTTCTACCCTACATTGGCATTTTGGAAATGAAATGGAAAATACAATAGGATGCATTTATAAACAAAAAATCACATAATTCACCCAGTTCAGTGAATGTACATTAGTTCTGTCCAACTGGGGCAAAAAACATAAAATATTAGACTATTTACTGTACCGGACACAAGTTTTAATTAATTAATTAACAGAAAATGCAGCATTAGGCCACGAGACAGTGGTAAAAATCATCATGCTGTAATTTTCCAGTTAGGTGTGGATTAGGCAGAGACCAAATGTGATTTTTCTATTTAAAATCAATAAAAAAAAAACATTCATCCAGCACAGGAAATAGTTTAATAACATCTGTTTTTTTTTTCTTTGCCCCAATGGCACAGAGTGATACATTCACTATGCAATTTGTAAGTACACTTGTAATTGTTTATGGAATTGTAACACTTTCTATCTTGTCATTAAAAGAGAGCGTTAAACCCTCAGTATTAATTTCTCTGGAAAACACTTCCACAGTTTAACGCCTACTACAGCTATATAAGCAACAAAATAGAGAAAATTGTGAAAAAAAAACGTTTTTGTTAGTTTCTGTTTTCAAATTTTCAAATAAATAACCTTTCTTCATAAATTTAGCCCAAGATATATTTTGCTACATTTATTGGTTAAATTGCCCAAATCAGTGTATATTATTTAGTCTGCGTGAAAGTTATAGTGTCTACAAACTATGATATATATGGTATGTTTGAAAACTGATCAGTCCTTATTTACTGACTGTCTATCTCATTTCTCGAGGCCCTAAAATGCCAGGACAGTACAAATACTCACCAAAACACCCCTTTTTGGAAAGTAGACAGTTCAAGGTTTTTAGTCAAAGGCATAGTAAATTTTTTGAAGTTACAATTTTTAGGAAAATTAAGAAATTAAATAAAATGTGTTTGTTGTCATTTTAATTCTTTTCAAGTTATTTCTCAGTGATGGCATACCACATGTGTGAGACTTTTCCCAACTCAGATGCATAAAGGGGTCCAAAATCCAAGGAGCACCTTCAGGCATTCCATAAAGTACTTATCTAATTTCCTGACTACGATCACATTTTTGGAGGCCCTGGAGCCCCGGGACAGTAGAAACACCCACAAAATTATCACACTTTGGAGAGTTCTATTATAGAACGGCAGCTTGCTGTATTTTTTTGTGCCACATCCAGTAATAAGCTAAACAATAAAAGAAGGGACCCCCTAGTGGTGGACTTTTAAGGCACTTGAAAAAGAAATATTGCAATATAGTAATACCAATGTAATTTATTAAATTTCAATATTAAAAACAATGATAATATAACAAATATTATATGGAATGCATAACAGACATTTTTACATGTATATACACAGTTACAGAAGTACTCTTGCACCCGACGCGTTTCGGAGTAAATATACCTCCTTCCTCCTTCCCCAGGGGTGGGTGTAAGTTAAAGACATTTCTATTCTAAAAGAGAGTATATAAGAAAAAGTAGAGATATATGTCAACATTCAAACATATATATAGGTATGACAATATAGTTTAATCTCCATGTATTTGCACTTACATTTTTGCTGTGTATTGCTGACTAGGGATGAGCCGAACACCCCCCTGTTCGGTTCGCACCAGAACATGCGAACAGGCAAAAAGTTTGTTCAAACACGCGAACACCGCTAAAGTCTATGGGACACGAACATGAATAATCAAAAGTGCTAATTTTAAAGGCTTATATGCAAGTTATTGTCATAAAAAGTGTTTGGGGACCTGGGTCCTGCCCCAGGGGACATGGATCAATGCAAAAAAAGTTTTAAAAACGGGCGTTTTTTCAGGAGCAGTGATTTTAATAATGCTTAAAGTCAAACAATAAAAGTGTAATATCCCTTTGAATTTCGTATAGAATGAATTTGAATAGAAAAGATTAGAATAGAAAGTAATAGAAAAGCATAGACTAGAAAAACAACAGAACAGAACAAAACAAAACAAAACAAAACAAAACAAAACAGAACAGAACAAAACAGAACAGAACAGAACAGAACAGAACAAAACAAAACAAAACAAAACAAAACAAAACAAAACAAAACAAAACAAAACAAAACAAAACAAAACAAAACAAAACAAAACAAAACAAAACAAAACAAAACACAACACAACACAACACAACACAACACAACACAACACAACACAACACAACACAACACAACACAACACAACACAACACAACACAACACAACACAACACAACACAACACAACACAACACAACACAACAAAACAAAACAAAACAAAACAAAACAAAACAAAAAACAAAAAACAAAAAACATAATATAATATAATATAATATAATATAATATAATATAATATAATATAATATAATATATATATATATATATATTTTATTCTATTCCGTTCTATTGTTTTTCTAGTCTATTCTTCTCTACTCTATTCTAATCTTTTCTATTCAAATTCATTTTATACGAAATTCGAATTTCGGAATATGCTTTTATATATATATATATATATATATATATATATAAAATATTTTTTCTATTCTGTTCTATTGTTTTTCTTTTATTTTCTATTCTATTCTAATCTTTTCTATTTGAATTCAAATTCATTCTATACGAAATTTGAATTTCGGAAGATGTTATGTATATCTATATCTATAAATATATTTATAGATATAGATATATATCTATCTATATATCTATCTATGTATATATATATATATATAGATATAGATATAGATATAGATATAAATCAATGATTTATATCTATGAAGGAGTGTTAAAGAGAGAAGCTGTACTCATAAAGTGAAAATCAAATGTGTACCAAATTATAAACAACATGCCCCAGTAGAAGGACGATGCTCCGAAACATGTCGGGTTGCTCACGCCATTAAATGACCTGTTACCACGCGATTTTATTTTACCTTTTTGTGATCACATTTTACTCAACGAAGTGCACTGTTTAGCACTTTTTTCCCAGCTTTTAAATAAAGCTTCTCTTTTCAAACGGATTCATGCCCTATGTGGAGGTTTTTTTCTTATCTCCCTTCATGAATGGGACCTTGCTGAGCCCCAACCACTTCTATCTCCAAACCCCTTCCATCTGAAAGAGAGACCCTGAGAGACCCTGAGAGACCGGGAACCCCCATACCACCGTCCAACGATTCGGATCCTGGATGCGACTCCTTGTCAGGACCCCTGCAGCTGGATATCTCTGGGATCGGTGTATCCCCCAAGCCTGTTTGACACTCCACTATACGGTGACTGTGTCCACCTTTTCCGGTAAGGATATCCATTTCTACCAATTACAGTGTCCATTGTGTAATTAGAAGACCTACATGCAGAGTGTCTCCCCATACAGGGTCCTCTTCGGCTCCCACTGTGCGTGGACGCACGACACCAGTTACGCCCAGGAACTCTCATGTGTGTTTAGGACTAACAGATGACTGATTGTACACCTATGGACTTTGTTTATAATTTGGTACACATTTGATTTTCACTTTATGAGTACAGCTTCTCTCTTTAACACTCCTTCATAGATATAAATCATTGATTTATATGCACCTTTTGAGCGCTGCATGTTTTTTTATCTCACTTTTCCCGTACATTGTTCACCACTGTGTTACATGCCAGCAGCTGCCTTTTTCAATTATTTTTGTAATAGCGCAATTATTGTTTGATTTGATTATAGATATAGATATATCTATCTATATCTAGATATATATAGATATATAGATATAGAGATATATATATTATATTATATTTATATTATATATTATTAATTATTATATATATATTAATATATTATATTTTTTCTATGCTGGTCTATTGTTTTTCTATGCTATTATTTTATATTATTTTCTATTTTATTCTAATATTTTTGAAAGTTTATTCTTTTCTACACTGTTCTAATGTTTTCTATTCAAATTCGATATATATATATATATTTTTCTGTTCTATTGTTTTTCTATTCTATTCTAATCTTTTCCCTTTTAATTCGAATTCATTCTATACGAAATTTGAATTTTGGAAAATGGTTATATAGAAATAGAATGAAATAATAGAAAAGATTAGAATAGAATAGAAAAACAATAGAACAGGAATATATATATATATATATATATATATATATATATATATATATATATATATATATATATATATATCTATATATATATATCTATATCTATATCTATATCTATATCTATATCGAATTTGAATAGAAAACATTAGAACAGTGTAGGAAAGAATAACATAGAAAAACAATAGAACAGAATAGAATAGAATATATATATTCTATTATATTCTGTTCTGTTCTATTGTTTTTCTAGTCTATTATTTTCTATTATTTTCTATTCTAATCTTTTCTATTCAAATTCAAATTCATTCTGTACCAAATTTCAATTTCGGAAGTTGGTTATATATATATATATATATATTCCAATATATATAATATATTTTTTTCTGTTCTATTGTTTTTTCTATTCTAGTCTTTTCTATTAGAATTCAATTTCATTCTATTTCTAAATAACCATTTTCCAAAATTTGAATTTCGTATAGAATTAATTTGCATTCAAATAGAAAAGATTAGAATAAAATAGAAAATAATAGAGAATAATAGCATAGAAAACAATAGACCAGCATAGAAAAAATATAATATGAGGGGGCGTGGTTTGCCTTGAGAGAAGATGGCTGCTTAACTCTCGAGCTCCGTCAGGCCATAGCCTACATTAAACCCACAACCGGGGAATTCAGCTAACAAACGGTCACCCATCATGGGGACGTCCTCCCATGGACCCTCCGCAACCAGATCCCGCTCACCGAGAGATCTCAGCGGACGTATAAGCCAGAATATACCGGAGATTTTCAGAACCCAGAGAACCAACATGGTGGCGCCTGCTCCCACCTCATCGACTGCTCAGAACCCCACGGGGATTACTTTGACTCTGACAGATCAAACTCCAGCTCAAGTGGAAAACAACCCAGCCTTAAGCCAACAGCCGAGCCTGAACGATCTCAGAGCGATAGCGGCTGATATTAAGGACACTCTGTTCGCAGCCATAACAGACCTCCGTCACGAAATTCAGGCCATAGCGGGGAGAGTCCAGAGAGTGGAAAATACAGCGGCACAACACAACTCCGCCATACGGAAAGTGCACCATAAGGTTGATACACACACCTTACAATTACGAGATCTTCAGGGACACGTGGAAGACCTCGATAATAGAGGAAGACGACATAATCTGAGGGTGAGAGGTCTCCCCGAATCTGTCGACAATGACCAGATTCTTCCAGCGGTAACAGACCTGTTCAATTGCCTCCTTGATCAGCCGCGCCATACTCCTATTGCCATGGAGCGCATACACAGGGCCCTTAGGCCTCGAGGCAGAGACACTGACCCACCGAGGGATATTGTTTGCTACGTAAATGATTTTACTCTTAAGGAAGATATTCTCAAGAAAGCCCGAGACAAACAACAACTAACCTTTGAAGGACGCCCAATTCATATCTATCAGGATCTTTCAGCGATCACGCTCCGACACCGTAAAGACCTACGTCCTCTCCTGGATGTCCTCAGGAATAAGGGAATCAGATACCGCTGGAAGTTCCCGTTCGGTCTACAGGCCACACATCAAGGCAACTCAGCCTTATTGAGAGTCCCTGAAGAGCTGGAGACATTCTGCCAAAGCCTGAACATTCCGTATGTCGATGTTCCAAATTGGTACGCTGACTTTACCTTCTCTAACCTAGAACACCTTTCCGGAAAGGAACCGATGGAAGCTTAAAACGCGAGCCTCAGGAGGCAAAGATCACCATGGGCAAATAGGCACGGCTCTACTGCCATACCTCTGCGGCATCCAGCGAGCCCTATGACTGCTCCCCTGCCCCGCAGAGCCCGCCGTGACTACTGAGATATACCGCATTGAAGACTCCCCTGCTCAGTACATGAGTTTCTGCCAGACCTTATTCATCAGTTCTTTTTTTTTTACCTTGTTTATGTTGTTCTGTTCATCTTCTTTATCTTCCTGCACGACATCTAGCCAACATGTGCTGATAAAGTACGATCTACTGACGTTACCCCTTCAAGCTATGCACAGAAGATGTGGATTCAAATATGGCCCTCTCTGATAACCCAGCACAAAGCAGATTTCACGCCACATCAACAGATATAGTGAGTGTCGGCGGATACAGGTTACACTGGAGGAGCCGTCTCTAAATACCACACAAATTCTACAGATGCTTCCGTTCTATTACGCTCAGCAAACTTGCAGAATAAAAGGAATGCATTATTTTGCAGCACAACCCCATCAGCGGCTCTCCAAGAACCGATACTCCCACGGGTTTCAGACTCTCAGCAAAAGATATACACGCTACACCAGGAGATCTCGGAAAATCCGGGTACATGTCTCCCACCGAACAATTATGAAGACTTTGGACTGATCTCATCAAGGAGAGCTAACATAGTCCGGAGAACTCCAGCTCCCTTCTGCGATCGTCACGACCACAGTCACAGATTAAACCTAATCTAACACAATACACAGTGACTGGAGATCAGCGGAGACCTATGCATTGACTCTTTTCACTAGTAGTCATCAATTGGGGTAATTAGTTATCTTTAGTCATCTCTGATTAACTACTCTCTTCTTGTACTGTAAAGCTTCTACTGCACGGTTTTTCAATATGTAGTTTATCTGCTTAGCAATGCTAGGAGCTCAGAGACACAGTGGTAAATGAACACAATCCCAGCTCAACCAACGCCCCCGATCCATAGCAGCAAAGGGGTTTTTAATAATATAAGGGACCAATTGCTTTAACTGAATCATCCCCAAAAAAAGAACCGACCCGCTTACGATGCCTATATACATTACTATAGAGGCGACACTGGCCATATCCTAAAACTACACTTACCCTTCAGATAACCTGGGTGGTCGCTGCTCATGTATCCCCTCACCCTCCCCTTATCACCTCTGAGCTCTGTCCCTGAAAATGATCTTCTGAACACTAGCTTATAAAGGACATTTTGCTTCAGAATACTCGTTGTCGTGAAAGCGGATCCTCATGGAGGTCAGGTGCGTGATGTGACGCACACGTAGTGGGGGAGGGGCCTGATGACGAAGCCGAGGAAGCGGGCGGCGGAGCAGCTCAGGTGAACGAAGCTGCCTCGAGAGGAGGAACCGACAGCGTGCCGCAATCAGAATAGCGGAGGCGGCGTCGGTCGGTACACCACGGGGTGGCTCTCCCTCACGCTCCCTCTGTCCCTTCGGATTGATGAGGGGAACACACCAGCTTCCCTAGAGGGTCTCGGGATGGCCCCGCACCTCACCCCTTCCTCCCCGTGACACACCTTAAACCCCCTGGAGGGCTGGATGAGGACCGGATCCTAAGCGCCGAGCACGGCGGGAGTGAAGGACGTACAGCAACCTAGAGGAGAAAACGCTCCCAACCTCCAGCGACACCGGGTCTAACCTGAGGTAGAGACGGAAAGCCTATGAGGGAACCCCGGCGAACTCAGGCAAGTAAATGTAACAATACTGTGGAAGTCTGTGGATCGGGACAAGCATGTAATGGTGGAACCGTACACAAGAGTAGTGTTTGATGGGCTCCGGTGTAAATCAAGGTTTTAAAATCAGTAGAAAGGCACTAACCTAGGAGAGACTGTATAAACTGTAGACCACTGCTGCTTTAAAATTATAAAGACTGTGAAAAAAAAAAAAAGGAAAGGAGAGGGGACAGGCAAGCGGGCGGCGCTACCGTTTATGGTGGCCTCGTCTGGCCGGCCGTTTCCTTCCTTTTGGGATGGTTTCAACCTCCGTCTCCCTCTGCCCCCTCGCTGCAGGTGTACATTGAAGGAGTATAGGGAAATTAATAGTCATAAGACCGGATAGCTAAGTTGCTAAGCAGCTAAGATGGTAACGATAGTGCTTGGGTTCAAGCACTCCGCCCTACCCCTGACCAAAAATATAACGGCAGTCACTAGGCCTGGCAAGATCAAGGCCAGGCCGGGGGGAGACACAGAGTATAGAGGAGGGGGCTGACGGAGAGGGACTAGAGGAGGCAGGCGGGAGGAGGGCAAGGTGAAGATAGAAGATAACAAACATGCGAGGGCGCCCTCAAAGGGGAGCGGAGGCGAAGCAACCTAGAGAGAGCTTGAACTCTAGTTCTATCCAGAAGTACCTGAAGGAGACAAACCAGGGAAGCCCTAAAAACCCAGCTCAAGATAATAAACAGCAAAGTGGGAAAGAAAAGAAGAAAGAAACAGTGAAGAGCCAGGGGGGTAACGGGGGAACAACTGGGGGAGAAGGCGGAGCCCCAAGTACGATGGAAGACACCAGCATGGAAATACCATTAACCAAAACAGAGCTTCTAGAGATGTTCGCCAAACTGGAACTGGTAATTAAAACAGAAATTCATAATGTTAGAACCGATATGGGTCACCTACTGAAGCGAGTAGAATCAGCGGAGGAGGTCTCAGAAAAACAGAGCAGAGAAATGGTCACCTTAAAACAACAGGTAAAAGACCTACAACTAGCCCAACGGGACATCTTTTATAAATTAGAAGCGCAAGAAAATCAGAGTCGTAGACAAAACTTGAG
This sequence comes from Lithobates septentrionalis, assembly GCA_037952835.1. Classification (NCBI taxonomy): domain Eukaryota; kingdom Metazoa; phylum Chordata; class Amphibia; order Anura; family Ranidae; genus Lithobates; species Lithobates septentrionalis. The sequence goes on along the minus strand of JBBDGP010000878.1, from coordinate 2,525,062 downwards.
GCTGCGCGCCCTGCCAGAACAACAAGGTGAAGATCTGCATGCTAAAATGAAAGCCATCTTCAACCCGATCCTGGACCGAAACCCAAATGATGAGCTGAAGATTGACAGGGTTCATAGATTAAGAAAACCCCCAAATGTCAGCGAGGATAAACCCAGAGATGTAATTATTAGGTTCCACCATTATGAAGATAAAGCAAGAGCTTGGAGTAACCTCAGGAAAGCTCAACCGGTAAAATTTGAGGGGGTAGAAATCCAGTTCTTTACCGATATTTCGGCAGAGACTCTGGCCTGGAGAAGGCAGTTGCGACCCCTCCTGGAAGAATTGAGAAAGGCAAATATGAAATATAGTTGGGGATTTCCAACTTCACTGATTGTAGTGAAAGCGGGCAGAACATTCAGACTGAAATACATAGATAATATGCAAGACTTCTGTAAAGATTTGGAGATCCCTGTCCCAGCCGTATTCAAATAATAGGTGGAAAGTCCGGTTGATGTCCAGACACCTGGAAACCTTGGGGGGGGGAGTGGGGGCGGGGGGGTGCGTGGGTGGAAGGGGGAGGGCACCTAATGTGGGGACAGGCGGCCTTAGGGTCGCCCGCTCGCGATGTTCCTCCCCCCCTTTTTCTATCTAGGGGGGGGGGGGGCATGGCGACCGAGGTGATCCGTCGTCAGAGTCACACCCCATTGGTCTGGCCGGTCACATGCCGAGAGAAGCAATACCTCTTGGCGGCGGACATACTGCCAGGTCTAGGCAGGTGGGGAAAGGGTGGGGGGGTCTGGGGGGGGTGGGGGGGGGGCTGGGGGGGAATGGGGTTTGGGGTGGAGGGAGGTTTGGGAGGGGAGGAGAGTGGAAAAGGTCCGGCAGGTATCAAAGAAAAGGGTGCAAAACATAATATGTGTATCTAATGAGCAGCAATATGCAAAAGTTAAATGACAGAGTTTTCATGTATTACTTACAACGTTAAAGGGCTGAACTCCCCCCTTAAACGTCATAAAATCTTGCGAGAATTAGAACAACTTAAGGCAGATGTAGTGTTTCTTCAAGAGACTCATCTTTCACAGGATTCACACATTAGATTATTCTCTAAGTGCTTTCCCAACTGGTTCTATAGCGATTCACCTATTAAGAGAGCCAAGGGGGTCGCAATTGGGTTCTCAAGAAGGACTAGGTTTGTGTTATTAGAAAGATGTGAGGATAGGGATGGCCGCTATCTTTTTCTGAAGATTAGAATGGGAGAAAGGGTTTTTACCCTGGTGAACATCTACTGTCCAAACAACAACCCAGCACAATTTTTGCTACACATCTTAAATAAGTTAGCAGATTTTAGGGCAGGACAGGTGATAGTGGCAGGAGACCTGAATCTCTGCTTGGACCCAGCGATGGATAGCACAGTTGGCAATCAGAGAACGAGTGGGAGACTATTAAAAAAAGTAGGCCAGAAATTGCACAACTGCCATTTGATGGACGCTTGGAGGGTACAACACGCAAAGAGCAAAGATTATACTTTTTTTTCCTCGGTACACGGGTCTTATTCTCGGCTTGATTATTTTATGGTAGACCATAGGTTACTCGATTTTGTCAAGGAAACAGAAATAGGCGTCACCACTCTATCCGACCATGCACCGGTTTTGATGAAGGTGGCGATGCCCGGACACCGGAGATCACCATTTTCATGGCAGTTAGACGAAAAGCTAATAGACAATCCAATCGTCTATAGTAAGATACAGGAGGAAATAGAGGGCTTCCTCAAGATAAACGATACCGGAGAGGTCTCAGGTTCAGTCTTATGGGAGGCGATGAAAGCATACACAAGGGGCATATTGATTTCTTTGGAAGCCAAAGAGGAAAAAGAGGAGAAAAAAAGAAAGGCAGAGCTAATTGAAGAAATATATCAGTTGGAACAAATACATAAATCAGCCAATGGGGGCCACAACCTATTCCTAGTGCAGTTAATCCATAAAAGAGAAGAACTAAAAGACCTAATGGAACTGGAATCTAAACGCATACTGTACAAAAATGCAAAAGACAGATTTAGGTGGAGTAACAAGGTAGGGAAACACCTGGCATCAGTCGTCAAAAAGAAAAGGGATATGAACTTTATAGAGAAGATCCAAAATAAAAACGGGATATTTAAATATACTTCTAGTGATATAGCCGAAGAATTCCAAAAATATTTTACAGCTCTATATAAAGTCAAACAAGGTGGGGCTAATACTCTGGGAAAGGAAGAAATGATAGATGAATTTTTAAGAGAGGCAGGCTTACCAAGTCTCTCGGACAATGAGGCAAAAGAATTAGAAGAACTCATTACGGTGGAGGAGATTGAGCGGGCTTTGAAGACATCTCCCTCTGGAAAAAGTCCGGGGGCCAGATGGCTTCACTACCTACTTTTATAAAAAATTTAAAGATATCCTGATCCCCAAGCTCTGTCAGATATGGAATAAGATAGGGAGTCAGGAGGAGTTCTGTGAAGGAGCACTGATGGCATCGATTGCCTTAATACCTAAGGCGGCGAAAGATAGCTCACTGTGTTCGAGCTATAGGCCGATCGCTTTACTCAATACCGATACAAAATTATATGCCAAGGTATTAGCCAACAGACTGAAGGACAAAATGACATACTGGATACATCCAGATCAGACGGGCTTTATCCCAGGCAGAGAGGGGAGGGATAACGGTGTGAGGTCACTATTGGTCATAAACGCGATGAAAGTGAGGGGGGCCCCCAGTCTGCTACTGTCGTTGGACGCAGAGAAAGCCTTCGACAGAGTAGACTGGGGGTTCATGATAAAGACATTGAGGGCAATCGGATTGGGTGACACTATGTTAAACTGGATCAAGGCATTATATAAGGCCCCATCTGCACTTGTCAAAGTAAATGGTGTATTTTCGAGAGAAGTCAGGATGGAAAATGGAACTAGACAGGGATGTCCCCTGTCCCCTCTCCTGTTTGTCCTGACCTTAGAGCCCCTACTGGCGGTAATCAGGAAAAACTCAGATATACGCGGATGCACAGTGGAAGGTGATGAACACAAGCTCTCGGCGTTTGCCGATGACGTATTGTTCTACATCGCGAATCCGAGGATCTCACTCCCGAACCTCCTGGCTACGCTGAGGAGATACGGGGAACTGTCAAATTATAAGGTGAACCTTGGTAAATCAGCAGCCCTAAATATCAACATTGAGAAACAAGAGGTAACTAAACTTAAAGAATATTTTCAATTTCCATGGCGTAAAAAAATAGATTACCTAGGAATAGTACTAACAAAATCCCTTAAGAAATTATACCCGTTAAACTTTATACCCCTCCTTGAGGAGATTAAGCAGGAAACAAAGAAAAGCATGTATTCCCCGATTTCTTGGCTTGGTCGAGTCAATATCGTTAAAATGACTCTAGCTCCGAAGATTCTATATAAAATGCAGTTACTGCCAATTCCGTTAGCACAGTCTTTTTTCAGAGCCCTGAACAATATTATTTCCAAATTCATTTGGAAAAATAAGAAGCCACGGATCGCCTCTGGGGTCTTGAGCAGGGACAAATCACAGGGTGGTCTGGCCCTCCCAGACTTTAAAAATTATTATAGAGCAATAGTACTTTCACGAATGTTGGAATGGGGTAAGGAATCAATAGGGAAAAGATGGGTGAAATTAGAAAGAGATCTGAGCATGGCAAATATACACCAACTAATTTGGAATCCACCTCACTTTAGGGAATTAAGTCCAAATACACACATAATAACACGTCACACTTTAAGGATTTGGGATCAACTACATAGACAAAAGACATGGGAATTTAACTCACCACTTATTTATTTAAAGGAAAACAAGTTTTTTCCACCAGGGTTAAGAGAAGTGGGAGGGAATTGGATAAGGAAGCACGAAACACAATTATTGGATATTACAAGAAACGGCAAAATTGTCTCTTTTCAGGAGTTGTCCCTGCTCAAGGACCTAATGAACATAGATATATGGCGGTACAATCAGTTGGCATCTTTTATTAAAAGTCTACCAGGACCAATTAGAGATAAGGAGAACCTTAGACCTATGGAGAAATTGTTTCTGAAAAATAAAATCACAAAGAAAACGAAAGAACTATATAAAATAGTGCGGGATGAGGGGGTAGGCGTAAAGCCGTTATATTGTAATAAATGGGAGTCTGAGCTAGGTATGTTACCAAGTGATGTAACATGGCAGAATATCTTTAACGCAACACATAAGTCGGCAGTAGATGTGAGAACAATAGAATCAAATTTCAAATGCCTAGCCAGATGGTACATGACGCCAGACAGGGTAAATAAGATGCAAGGAGAATCCTCTGGTAATTGCTGGAGGGGATGTTCCGCCAGGGGATCAATGGCCCACCTCTGGTGGGATTGTCCAATAATCAAAAGGTTCTGGCAAGAAGTACTCAAGACAATACAAGAGATAACGGGGACTGAGATCAGGGAAGACCCTTGGGTATGCTTGTTTCATGGGACGGAGGGTCAGATGGGCAAGTACAACGCCTCTCTGACGCCCATTCTCTTAAACGCGGCCAAAAGCTCAATACCAAAAAAATGGCAAGAGAAAGAAGGCCCAAACATTCGTGACTGGTTAATCAGGGTCAATGGAATCTATATCTTAGAGGCCGGCGACGCTGAAGATCCTTCGGCAGAGACAGAGGAAGTCCGGGAGGGAACAAAATGGACGAAATGGTTAGCCTTTAAAAAAACATGGATGTATGCGGAAAAGTTCATATGAGGATGCACATATTAGAGAAGGTATTTCCAAGGGACCAGGGTGGGAGGGGAGAATCGGGGGGGTGAACTCGGGGGGTGGGGGGGAGGAGGGATAGGGGTATTAAGATATTATTTGGGTTAAGGAATAGCTGGGGTTCGCCCTTGTAATATTGGAATGTCAAAATAAAAGTTTTTTTTTTTTAAAAAAGAAAACAAGAATATTATACCTTGCTACCATGATGTGATGTTATAATGGGAAGAAATGACCTAAATATGGTGATTTAAACCCTCTCATTGTAAAAGCTGAAGTAGCAGAAAAAAAAAAAAAAAAAAGAATACTCGTTGTCGTGATGCTGAATAACAGCCTGAGTCAATTAGAGGGAGGGAGGAGGGGAGAAGGAAAAAGGGTAAGACAGAAAACGGCAGGATGAGGAGAAGGAAGCAGAGAAGAAAGAGACAACAGACCTTTCCCTTCTCTCTTGCTTCTCCTTTTATTGCATCACCTCCTCTTAGTCATGCCACAATATCAAAGGGGACTATATAACTAAAGATATGCTACTGTTCAATGTTATAAGTTTTGCGTTTTATCGTTTGTCGATTAGCTTGAGTTGTACAATACACGTATCACATGGATTCGTTCAGACAAAGCAAAATTCATACAAATGCATCACCCTAACATTCTGTCACCATTACTGCACAATAGAGACACGCCATAATGTACACACTCTCCATGCGCTACCGTGCTAAACTCGAACACTTAGCCATCACATTACCGTCTCGCACGTCCGCCTAATTCACTTAACCCCCACCAACTTAACTCTTTGCACGATAAGGCTATAGGTCCGACGACTCAGACTGTAGAACTTGTTTTACCTCTCTCTTTTAACAGATCAACCCCCACACAGTGGCACTATATTGTTATACCTCTTCTCACCTTACTTCTGCCATCGCACGCCACTGACACTTTACGGATTACCCACCTTTGTGTATCCCACCCACCTGGACAGGCGAGCAAATTGCCACTTGCCACCGGAATACCCCCGCCTTTCCTTCCCCTTCTTATTTTTTTTTTTATCTCTTTTACCCACTCCTTTACCCCATCTCATCATCCAACGCGCTCCATTTGCTCGTAGAACAACACAAATTAAGACATACTCACAGCCTGCTTTCGGACCCCAAGCCTCCAACATACCTGTTTCTCTGCCACGGCTCCGGACACACCTAACACCCTCAAACAAGAAGACTCGCGGATAGGTCTTTAAGATGTGTGCTTCACTAAATCATACAGTTACACCCACGCTTAAAATTATCTCACTTAATACTAAAGGCCTCAACATACCAGAAAAACGCTCCCAACTTCTTATGACCATGCACCGAAAAAAAGCTGACATTATCTTTATACAAGAAACTCATTTTCGATCCGACTCCACACCGAAATTAGGCTTGAAGTGAGAAGATCTGGATGCCGCACACCGGATGTAATCAAAACTTCACTTTATTGAAAAGATGGGATCATCAAAATAACAAGACCATCATGCAGAAAGTACAGGTTGGCTGACGCGTTTCGCACTCGGAGCTGAGTGCTTACTCATAGCTAGCAAATATTAAAAAGACAAACTATTATATAGCTCAATGGGGTATCACATGATCACCCAATTAGGTGATCATTGAGTCTCAGCTGGAAGCCAATTTTATGAAGTCTCGGCATCTGCTGACTAATCAGTATGTTAACTGATTAAAAAATGTTTCAAAACCATAACGTGTGAATTGATGACAAAAAATGTGAACAAGAATGTGTGTACATGCGTGTGTTGACAAAAAATAATGTGTATCCTATCTTAATAAATGTGTGTATGTTAATGAATGTACTTCTGTGAGTGTACATATGTAAAAAGTGGTAGGTGTAGGAAAAAAGGTTTCTTTTATAAAAAAATGTTTCAATTTAGAAAAAAATATAAAGATATAATATTATTCAGACAAAGTGCAAGAAATGTAAAAACGAGGAAAAACATGTGCATATGTATAAGTGAGTGTGAAGAATAAATAGAATGAATCTATATGTGAGCAGATAATGGTGCGATTCGTTTGTGTGAATAGGCGAAGTATATAATCATAATGATATGTGTATATCACATTGGAAAAATGAACATTCCAATGGGTGTTCACTTGTGGGAGAAAATATGACACAGACAAAAACTGTGAATACCATTGGTATTATGGAATGTGAATGAACTAAAATAAAATAAGCCAAATTAAAAAGACATATATATATATGTGCGGAGTGTATAAGAAAAAATATATAAATAATATCCAAGGAATATGTGAAACCTAAATGAACCACTGGAATTAAAATATACAATTAAAAATAGAGTTAACTCAGCTAAAATGATGTCCTGGTGCTTGTATCTGCCGACCGCGATAATAGGTGATAAGACGAGGTCGGTTGGTGTATGTGAGTATCAAAAGAAGTAAAATAAAGGAAACTCTCTATAATGTGCCGGACTAGTGAGGGTGAAATATTAAGCAATGTGACCTGGAATGTTATGTGATGAACCCGCGGCTGTTAACAAGGTATGTATGAGACCCTATAATGTTAGAAATGAACTGAGGGATTCAAAGACATAGAATCCCGCTGATCGGGGTTGCCCCGATCTGATCAAATGGTAGTGATATATGCAGGGTCCCAGTAGACAAACTTGTAGCGTGTAGTCCTAGATGATGAGCCTGGCCACAAGCAGGATGTATATAGGACTTCAGAAATGAAACAGCGGTGTTCAAAGCAGTGGAATTCCGCCGGTCAGTGTCACACTAAATGATTAGATGTGATTATAATGATAGTAATAAAGGTTAGTGTGGGGTCCCGGCCAGTCACCCGAGAATAAAGTATCACAAAAAAGGACGAGTGGAGTTCCGCAGACTGGACAAGAGTATTGCTAGACTGGGATGATAGAACCTATCTAATAAAACAATTAAGCTGGGAATATGTTAATCTGTGATCAAACTCGGGTGCCTCATGTAAAAACGTGCCTTAGTATGTACGTGTCAGCAAATGCCAAGACCTCCAAACAATGCATATTAAATGATACATGTTATAAATCCACTAATACAATGCTCATATGTTGACACCGGCAAATGGAACAATTAAAAACAAGCACATAATGGTCGACGTGGATCCAATCTATAAAGACGATGAGAAAAATGTCATGATGCTGAGCTCTAAAAAGAAACAAATACATATTCATGTTGTAACATTAAACCTGCAAGATAAACACTGAACACTGACGATACAATGTATGCAAGCTTATGTGCATGAAGATAGGCTTCGTATGTCTGAATAATGATCCCAAAGTGTCTATAAAAATATAGACAACAATGTGTACAAAATGTAAGTAAATGAAATAAAAAAGTGTGCATACATTTGCATAAAAACCTAATGTATATATTAGGTAGTTCCTACACAACTAAAGAGATATATAGAAAAATGGGGGTTTCCATATATATCTATGTAATACGAGTGAGCAAGGATGAAAGCAATAGTTATAAGTAAAATTATAAATACTCATGATACAATCATGAATGATTATCAAAAAAGAATAAGAGAGAAGATAAAGGTAAAAATAATGACACAAAAATGTGTAGAGAAATAAAATAAAGTAAAACTTTTCATCTCAATATTGTCGTGATATGCATCCAAAGGTGAAACAAACTTATTTTTTGGTCAAATGTATAAAACACCTGAGCAAAATGGATATCGCGAAACAATATGAAAGATGTTTCATATTTTTATAATTGATTTAAACCTTTACATACATCTATTGCTGACCATGATTCCTTGGGAGTTCCTGCTCTGCCGTAATTTCTATAGTAGGTATGCAGAGCAGGGGTCCGTGTCAAACATATATACCAATCAAAGTAGTGGATATTATATATTCGTGTATGAGATTGAATATGTTTGTACGTGGACCCCAATGGTCAGTAGATGGGAAAAACTCTTATCGTGGCACTGTCTGGCTGGGATATGGAACAGGAGAAATAGAAAATGGCTGACAGAACGTGAAAATGTAAAAAATGAAAAATTCTTTATGGGGACTTATGGTGGTGTGAGTGTTATGACTGTGTTCAAGCGGTTTAGAAAATTACTCATAAAAATAGGAAACATCCCATTCAAAATTAAGGCCCAGGGGAATTCTCGTGTTTAACCACTTGACGACCGCCTCACGCCGATGTACGTCGGCAAGGCGGCACGGGCAGGCAAAATCACGTACATGGTACGTGATTTGCCTTCCGCGGGTGGGGGGTCCGATAGGACCCCCCCCCCCCGCCGCCCGAGGCGGTCCCGTTTTGTCCCCCGGCGATCGGAGACGAGGGGGAGGCCATCCGTTCGTGGCCCCCCCCTCGCGATCGCCGCCGGCCAATGGGAACACTCCTTTGCTGCTGTATGCTAAACAGCAGCAAAGGAAATGATGTCATCTCCCCTCGGGTCGGTAGTTTCCGTTCCGGCCCGAGGAGAGAAGACAGGTATGTGAGTGCACCAACACACACACACACAGTAGAACATGCCAGGCACACATTACACCCCGATCCCCCCCCCGATCGCCCCCCCGATCCCCCCCGATCACCCCCCCTGTCACAAACTGACACCAGCAGTTTTTTTTTTTTCTGATTACTGCATAGTGTCAGTTTGTGACAGTTACTGTGTTAGCACAGTTACTGTTACCCCCCTGTAGGTCTAGGGTACCCCCCTAACCCCCCCTAATAAAGTTTTAACCCCTTGATCACCCCCCGTCACCAGTGTCACTAAGCGATCATTTTTCTGATCGCTGTATTAGTGTCGCTGGTGACGCTAGTTAGTGAGGTAAATATTTAGGTTCGCCGTCAGCGTTTTATAGCGTCAGGGACCCCCATATACTACCTAATAAATGTTTTAACCCCTTGATTGCCCCCTAGTTAACCCTTTCACCACTGATCACCGTATAACCGTTACGGTTGACGCTGGTTAGTTTGTTTATTTTTTATAGTGTCAGGGCACCCGCCGTTTATTACCGAATAAAGGTTTAGCCCCCTAATCGCCCGGTGGTGATATGCGTCGCCCCAGGCAGCGTCAGATTAGCGCCAGTACCGCTAACACCCACGCACGCAGCATGCGCCTCCCTTAGTGGTATAGTATCTGATCGGATCAATATCTGATCCGATCAGATCTATACTAGCGTCCCCAGCAGTTTAGGGTTCCCAAAAACGCAGTGTTAGCGGGGTCAGCCCAGATACCTGCTAGCACCTGCGTTTTGCCCCTCCGCCCAGCCCACCCAAGTACAGTATCGATCGATCACTATCACTTACAAAACTCTAAACGCATAACTGCAGCGTTCGCAGAGTCAGGCCTGATCCCTGCGATCGCTAACAGTTTTTTTGGTAGCATTTTGGTGAACTGGCAAGCACCAGCCCCAGGCAGCGTCAGGTTAGCGCCAGTACCGCTAACACCCACGCACGCACCGTACACCTCCCTTAGTGGTATAGTATCTGAACGGATCAATATCTGATCTGATCAGATCTATACTGGCGTCCCCAGCAGTTTAGGGTTCCCAAAAACGCAGTGTTAGGGGGATCAGCCCGGATACCTGCTAGCACCTGCGTTTTGCCCCTCCGCCCGGCCCAGCCCAGCCCACCCAAGTGCAGTATCGATCGATCACTGTCACTTACAGAACACTAAACGCATAACTGCAGCGTTCGCAGAGTCAGGCCTGATCCCTGCGATCGCTAACAGTTTTTTTGGTAGCGTTTTGGTGAACTGGCAAGCACCAGCTCCAGGCAGCGTCAGGTTAGCGCCAGTACCGCTAACACCCACGCACGCACCGTACACCTCCCTTAGTGGTATAGTATCTGATCGGATCAATATCTGATCCGATCAGATCTATACTAGCGTCACCAGCAGTTTAGGGTTCCCAAAAACGCAGTGTTAGCGGGATAAGCCCAGATACCTGCTAGCACCTGCGTTTTGCCCCTCCGCCCGGCCCAGCCCAGCCCACCCAAGTGCAGTATCGATCGATCACTGTCACTTACAAAACTCTAAACGCATAACTGCAGCGTTCACAGAGTCAGGCCTGATCCCTGCGATCGCTAAGAGTTTTTTTGGTAGCGTTTTGGGGAACTGGCATGCGCCAGCGGCGTAGTACACCCCGGTCGTAGCCAAACCAGCACTGCAGTAACACTTGGTGACGTGGCGAGTCCCATAAGTGCAGTTCAAGCTGGTGAGGTGGCAAGCACAAGTAGTGTCCCGCTGCCACCAAAAAGACAAACACAGGCCCGTCGTGCCCATAGTGCCCTTCCTGCTGCATTCGCCAATCCTAATTGGGAACCCACCGCTTCTGCAGAGCCCGTACTTCCCCGATTCACATCCCCAACCAAATGCAGTCGGCTGCATGAGAGGCATTTTTATGTCCTCCCGAGTACCCCTACCCAGCGAACCCCCCAAAAAAGATGTTGTGTCTGCAGCTAGCTCGGATATAGGCGTGACACCAGCTATTATTGTCCCTCCTGTCCTGACAATCCTGGTCTTTGCATTGGTGAATGTTTTGAACGCTACCATTCACTAGTTGAGTATTAGCATAGGGTACAGCATTGCACAGACTAGGACACACTTTCACAGGGTCTCCCAAGATGCCATCGCATTTTGAGAGACCCGAACCTGGAACCGGTTACAGTTATAAAAGTTAGTTACAAAAAAAGTGTAAAAAAAAAAATATATAAAATAAAAAAAATAGTTGTCGTTTTATTGTTCTCTCTCTCTCTCTATTCTCTCTCTCTATTGTTCTGCTCTTTTTTTACTGTATTCTATTCTGCAATGTTTTATTGTTATTGTTATTGTTATTATGTTTTATCATGTTTGTTTTTCAGGTATGTAATTATTTATACTTTATTGTTTACTGTGCTTTATTGTTAACCATTGTTAACCATTTTTTTGTCTTCAGGTACGCCATTCACGACTTTGAGTGGTTATACCAGAATGATGCCTGCAGGTTTAGGTATCATCTTGGTATCATTCTTTTCAGCCAGCGGTCGGCTTTCATGTAAAAGCAATCCTAGCGGCTAATTAGCCTCTAGACTGCTTTTACAAGCCGTGGGAGGGAATGCCCCCCCCCACCGTCTTTCGTGTTTTTCTCTGGCTCTCCTGTCTCAACAGGGAACCTGAGAATGCAGCCGGTGATTCAGCCAGCTGACCATAGAGCTGATCAGAGACCAGAGTGGCTCCAAACATCTCTATGGCCTAAGAAACCGGAAGCTACGAGCATTTCATGACTTAGATTTCGCCGGATGTAAATAGCGCCATTGGGAAATTGGGGAAGCATTTTATCACACCGATCTTGGTGTGGTCAGATGCTTTGAGGGCAGAGGAGAGATCTAGGGTCTAATAGACCCCAATTTTTTCAAAAAAGAGTACCTGTCACTACCTATTGCTATCATAGGGGATATTTACATTCCCCGAGATAACAATAAAAATGATTAAAAAAAAAAAATATGAAAGGAACAGTTTAAAAGTAAGATTAAAAAAGCAAAAAAATAATAAAGAAAAAAAAAAAAAAAAAAAGCACCCCTGTCGCCCCCTGCTCTCGCGCTAAGGCGAACGCAAGCGGCGGTCTGTCGTCAAACGTAAACAGCAATTGCACCATGCATGTGAGGTATCACCGCGAAGGCCAGATCGAGTGCAGTAATTTTTCCAGTAGACCTCCTCTGTAAATCTAAAGTGGTAACCTGTAAAGGCTTTTAAAGGCTTTTAAACATGTATTTATTTTGTTGCCACTGCACGTTTGTGCGCAATTTTAAAGCATGTCATGTTTGGTATCCATGTACTCCGCCTAAGATCATCTTTTTTATTTCATCAAACATTTGGGCAATATAGTGTGTTTTAGTGCATTAAAATTTAAAAAAGTGTGTTTTTTCCCCAAAAAATGCGTTTGAAAAATCGCTGCGCAATTACTGTGTGAAAAAAAAAAATGAAACACCCACCATTTTAATCTGTAGGGCATTTGCTTTAAAAAAATATATAATGTTTGGGGGTTCAAAGTAATTTTTTTGCAAAAAAAAAAAAAACTTTTTCATGTAAACAATAAGTGTCAGAAAGGGCTTTGTCTTCAAGTGGTTAGAAGAGTGGGTGATGTGTGACATAAGCTTCTAAATGTTGTGCATAAAATGCCAGGACAGTTCAAAACCCCCCCAAATGACCCCATTTTGGAAAGTAGACACCCCAAGCTATTTGCTGAGAGTCATGTCGAGTCCATGGAATATTTTATATTGCGACACAAGTTGCAAGTTTTTTTTTTTTTGCACAAAGTTGTCACTAAATGATATATTGCTCAAACATGCCATGGAAATATGTGAAATGACACCCCAAAATACATTCTGCTGCTTCTCCTGAGTACGGGGATACCACATGTGTGAGACTTTTTGGGAGCCTAGCCGCGTACGGGACCCCGAAAACCAAGCACCGCCTTCAGGCTTTCTAAGGGCGTGAATTTTTGATTTCACTCTTCACTGCCTATCACAGTTTCGGAGGCCATGGAATGCCCAGGTGGCACAAACCCCCCCCAAATGACCCCATTTTGGAAAGTAGACACCCCAAGCTCTTTGCTGAGAGGTATAGTGAGTATTTTGCAGACCTCACTTTTTGTCACAAAGTTTTGAAAATTGAAAAAAGAAAAAAAAAATGTTTTTTCTTGTCTTTCTTCATTTTCAAAAACAAATGAGAGCTGCAAAATACTCACCATGCCTCTCAGCAAATAGCTTGGGGTGTCTACTTTCCAAAATGGGGTCATTTGGGGGGGGTTTGTGCCACCTGGGCATTCCATGGCCTCCGAACCTTTGATAGGCAGTAAAGAGTGAAATCAAAAATTTTCACCCTTAGAAATCCTGAAGGCAGTGATTGGGTTTCGGGGTCCCGTACGCGGCTAGGCTCCCAAAAAGTCCCACACATGTGGTATCCCCATACTCAGGAGAAGCAGCTAAATGTATTTTGGGGTTCAATTCCACATATGCCCATGGCCTGTGTGAGCAATATATCATTTAGTGACAACTTTATGAAAAAAAAAAAAAAAGTGTCACTTTCCCGCAACTTGTGTCAAAATATAAAATATTCCATGGACTCAATATGCCTCTCAGCAAATAGCTTGGGGTGTCTACTTTCCAAAATGGGGTCATTTTGGGGGGTTTTGTGCCACCTGGGCATTCCATGGCCTCCGAAACTGTGATAGGCAGTGAAGAGTGAAATCAAAAATTTACACTCTTAGAAATCCTGAAGGCGGTGATTGGTTTTCGGGGCCCCGTACGCGGCTAGGCTCCCAAAAAGTCCCACACATGTGGTATCCTCATACTCAGGAGAAGCAGCTGAATGTATTTTGGGGTGCAATTCCACATAGGCCCATGGCCTGTGTGAGCAATATATCATTTAGTGACAACTTTTTGTAAATATATTTTTTTTTTTGTCATTTTTCAATCACTTGGGACAAAAAAAATAAATATTCAATGGGTTCAACATGCCTCTCAGCAATTTCCTTGGGGTGTCTACTTTCCAAAATGGGGTCATTTGGGGGGGGTTTGTACTGCCCTGCCATTTTAGCACCTCAAGAAATGACATAGGCAGTCATAAACTAAAAGCTGTGTAAATTACAGAAAATGTACCCTAGTTTGTAGACGCTATAACTTTTGCGCAAACCAATAAATATACGCTTATTGACATTTTTTTACCAAAGACATGTGGCCGAATACATTTTGGCCTAAATGTATGACTAAAATTTAGTTTATTGGATTTTTTTTATAACAAAAAGTAGAAAATATCATTTTTTTTCAAAATTTTCGGTCTTTTTCCGTTTATAGCGCAAAAAATAAAAACCGCAGAGGTGATCAAATACCATCAAAAGAAAGCTCTATTTGTGGGAAGAAAAGGACGCAAATTTCGTTTGGGTACAGCATTGCATGACCACGCAATTAGCAGTTAAAGCGACGCAGTGCCAAATTGGAAAAAGACCTCTGGTCCTTAGGCAGCATAATGGTCCGGGGCTCAAGTGGTTAAAGAGAATATCCAATATACTTCGCGTTTGCAAAGCAATTGGAACCTGTCTCCTCCTCTAGTGGGGTGACGACTTTTTCTATACCCTGAATGTAAAGACTTGATACGTCTTTCTGGTGTACAAAAATCATATAGATGGTCATATAGACGGTCCCTAAGGCGGCGTGTTGTCCGCCCGACATACTGGATCTGGCAAATATCACAAGTGATCACATATATTATAAACTGGGTATTGCAGTTTATAAATGAAGTGATATTGAAAACTTTGCCGTTTGTACAAGATTGAACTTGCTTGCCCTTTTTTATGTGACTACAGTAATTGCATCTCATTGCCTCTAAAACCAAAGAAATGGAGGTACTGCAGTCTGATATGTCCTCTATTCAGACTGAACTTGCCTCCTCACAAAACCTGACAGCCTTCATAGACCTGGATAGCCGCTTGAGCAATAAATTAGACAAAATGGAAAAATCAGTGATCGCCAGCAAGAGAGGCAAAATGGCCCAGGATAAAAATGATTATGAGAACAATAAAGTCTACACTTGGAAAAAAACATTGTTTTCTCACAATCGTTCACGGAGAAACCGCGGCAAACAGGTCAGTTTCTCTGACCAAGAAAGTGATCTAGCCGACAATACCCTGGCACGCACCATGTCAGATTCCTCTCTTGACAGATCAACAGGCTCTGTGGAAACAAATAGAAGCAATAACCATTCTAACGCTGGAAACCCTCACAGGTCAGGTTACACCAAGAGAAAGAAGTTGTCCATAAAAAAACAAGAAGGGGCGGCAGGAGACACAAGAACTCCAAACAATTCACATTACAGCTTGAGAGGCAAAATGAAGAAATGAGTTACACCGTACTTAATATCTCAAGAAGACCCCTAAAAGAAGAGGAGATTAGTCTTCTATCAAAAGGCTTAAATTTTAGTCCAAATAGACATTTTGATGCATTTCACACAATTCTGGACGTTAACAGGTTTTCTCGTTTATTAACACTTAAGAAACACTTTGGTTGTTCTAGAGAAGAGGACATCCCAGGGAGCTCTGGTGAATCAGGTGAGTCTCCCCCTTCACCCATCTCTTTCAATGAAGTTTGTGCACTGCATGATTTAATAGCACTGGCAGATGAATCAGATCCACCCCCTGTTGATCCCACTGATTCACAGAAAAAATTAATAATCAGATCTAAATCTGACTTTTACCCAGTGGCATCCAGGGGCAAGGATCTTGACTTATTTCAGAGGTTGGTGGAGGGGGAATTAACTCGCTTGGCTCACAGTTGCCATAGAAAACCCATTAAAGATAATTTGACACAAAATGAGAGATTAGCTTTGAAAACATTAACAGCAGATACCAGCATAGTCATCAGGAATGCAGATAAAGGGGGAGTAGTAGTTGTTTTGGACACTGACATGTACACACAGGAAGCTTTACGTCAGTTATCTGATACACAGACTTACCAATCACTTTCATCCAATCCTACACTCCCCTTCAAACACAAACTTTCTGCTATTTTAGACAGAGCAGTATCGGCAGGTATCTTTTCACATTCAGATAAAGAGAAACTTATCCCTGAACATCCAGTCATGCCTGTATTCCACCATTTACCTAAGGTCCATAAAGGACTTCAGCCCTTAACAGGCCGGCCTATTGTAGCAGGAATCGGTTCACTTAATGAACGCCTGGGTGAATGGGTGGACTCCCAGCTACAGCCCTTGGCTACTAGCCTGCCTGGCTACTTGAGAGATACTAAGCAGTTGCTTAATAAATTACACCATTTACGATGGGAAAGTGGGTATAGGTGGATCAGTTGTGATGTCACCAGTCTTTATTCTAGTATCCCACACAACTTAGGTATTCAGGCAGTTGCTTGGGCTCTCAGAGAATCAGGCAGATTTTCACTCATTCTACAAGATTTCATTTTACAGGCGTTAGATTATTTACTTACACACAATTTTTTCATGTTTGATGGGGGCTATTATCTCCAAAGGTGCGGGGCCTCCATGGGCGCTAAATTTTCGCCCTCCCTCGCCAACATCTTTATGGGTTGGTGGGAGAGGTCTCGCATCTTTGGACATGATAGCCCCCGCAGACTAGACACGGTTTTTTACTGCCGTTTCATTGATGACCTCCTGTTTATCACATCAGATGCATATGCTGATTTAGGAACCTGGCTTTCATACTTCAACAACAATAACCTTAATTTGAAATTTACAGGCACTTTACAACCCCACAGCATCGAATTCTTAGACGTTAAGCTTACTGGCATAGGCAATTCCATCCATACCACCCTATATAGGAAACCTACTGCTGGGAATGCCCTCCTTAGAGCAGACTCAGCACATCCCAAACATACCATACGAGGTGTTCCGTATGGACAATTTTTGAGGCTCAAACGCTTGTGTAGCACCCCTGAAAACTTTCATAGAGAAGCACACAATATGGCCCAGCGTTTTTGGAACCGGGGGTATGATATAGCCCTAGTTAATAGAGCACTTGACAGAGCGAGTGCCATCCCTAGACATACATTATTACAAGATAAACCCCATATCAGTTCCCCTTCTATCACCATCCCAGTATTTTCTACACCATACAGTGCAGAATTTAACCAAATAAGGAGAATAGTCACCAAATATTTTCCCATCTTGTATAATGACGCTGCATATAAGAACATACTGTCCAAGGGAATTAAAGTGGTCTCCCGCAGGGCTCCCACCCTGGGGAATTCCCTTTCACCCAGTCTAGTAGTATCTGAACAAATGAAAGCCAATTGGTTAAACTTTAAGGGCAAATGTGGCAAAAAGGGATGCAATTACTGTAGTCACATAAAAAAGGGCAAGCAAGTTCAATCTTGTACAAACGGCAAAGTTTTCAATATCACTTCATTCATAAACTGCAATACCCAGTTTATAATATATGTGATCACTTGTGATATTTGCCAGATCCAGTATGTCGGGCGGACAACACGCCGCCTTAGGGACCGTCTATATGACCATCTATATGATATTGAAAAGGATAGATTAACCAATGTGGCAAAACACTGGATTTTTGTACACCAGAAAGATGTATCAAGTCTTTACATTCAGGGTATAGAAAAAGTCGTCACCCCCACTAGAGGAGGAGACAGGTTCCAATTGCTTTGCAAACACGAAGTATATTGGATATTCTCTTTAAACACGAGAATTCCCCTGGGCCTTAATTTTGAATGGGATGTTTCCTATTTTTATGAGTAATTTTCTAAACCGCTTGAACACAGTCATAACACTCACACCACCATAAGTCCCCATAAAGAATTTTTCATTTTTTACATTTTCACGTTCTGTCAGCCATTTTCTATTTCTCCTGTTCCATATCCCAGCCAGACAGTGCCACGATAAGAGTTTTTCCCATCTACTGACCATTGGGGTCCACGTACAAACATTCAATCTCATACACGAATATATAATATCCACTACTTTGATTGGTATACATGTTTGACACGGACCCCTGCTCTGCATACCTACTATAGAAATTACGGCAGAGCAGGAACTCCCAAGGAATCATGATCAGCAATAGATGTATGTAAAGGTTTAAATCAATTATAAAAATATGAAACATCTTTCATATTGTTTCGCGATATCCATTTTGCTCAGGTGTTTTATACATTTGACCAAAAAATAAGTTTGTTTCACCTTTGGATGCATATCACGACAATATTGAGATGAAAAGTTTTACTTTATTTTATTTCTCTACACATTTTTGTGTCATTATTTTTACCTTTATCTTCTCTCTTATTCTTTTTTGATAATCATTCATGAAAGTATCATGAGTATTTATAATTTTACTTATAACTATTGCTTTCATCCTTGCTCACTCTTATTACATAGATATATATATGGAAACCCCCATTTTTCTATATATCTCTTTAGTTGTGTAGGAACTACCTAATATATACATTAGGTTTTTATGCAAATGTATGCACACTTTTTTATTTCATTTACTTACATTTTGTACACATTGTTGTCTATATTTTTATAGACACTTTGGGATCATTATTCAGACATACGAAGCCTATCTTCATGCACATAAGCTTGCATACATTGTATCGTCAGTGTTCAGTGTTTATCTTGCAGGTTTAATGTTACAACATGAATATGTATTTGTTTCTTTTTAGAGCTCAGCATCATGACATTTTTCTCATCGTCTTTATAGATTGGATCCACGTCGACCATTATGTGCTTGTTTTTAATTGTTCCATTTGCCGGTGTCAACATATGAGCATTGTATTAGTGGATTTATAACATGTATCATTTAATATGCATTGTTTGGAGGTCTTGGCATTTGCTGACACGTACATACTAAGGCACGTTTTTACATGAGGCACCCGAGTTTGATCACAGATTAACATATTCCCAGCTTAATTGTTTTATTAGATAGGTTCTATCATCCCAGTCTAGCAATACTCTTGTCCAGTCTGCGGAACTCCACTCGTCCTTTTTTGTGATACTTCATTCTCGGGTGACTGGCCGGGACCCCACACTAACCTTTATTACTATCATTATAATCACATTTAATCATTTAGTGTGACACTGACCGGCGGAATTCCACTGCTTTGAACACCGCTGTTTCATTTCTGAAGTCCAATATACACTCTGCTTGTGGCCAGGCTCATCATCTAGGACTACACGCTACAAGTTTGTCTACTGGGACCCTGCATATATCACTACCATTTGATCAGATCGGGGCAACCCCGATCAGCGGGATTCTATGTCTTTGAATCCCGCAGTTCATTTCTAACATTATAGGGTCTCATACATACCTTGTTAACAGCCGCGGGTTCATCACATAACATTCCAGGTCACATTGCTTAATATTTCACCCTCACTAGTCCGGCACATTATAGAGAGTTTCCTTTATTTTACTTCTTTTGATACTCACATACACCAACCGACCTCGTCTTATCATCTATTATCGCGGTCGGCAGATACAAGCACCAGGACATCATTTTAGCTGAGTTAACTCTATTTTTAATTGTATATTTTAATTCCAGTGGTTCATTTAGGTTTCACATATTCCTTGGATATTATTTATATATTTTTTCTTATACAGTGAACACCCATTGGAATGTTCATTTTTCCAATGTGATATACACATATCATTATGATTATATACTTTGCCTATTCACACAAACGAATCGCACCATTATCTGCTCACATATAGATTCATTCTATTTATTCTTCACACTCACTTATACATATACACATGTTTTTCCTCATTTTTACATTTCTTGCACTTTGTCTGAATAATAATATATCTTTATATTTTTTTCTAAATTGAAACATTTTTTTATAAAAGAAACCTTTTTTCCTACACCTACCACTTTTTACATATGTACACTCACAGAAGTACATTCATTAACATACACACATTTATTAAGATAGGATACACATTATTTTTTGTCAACACATGCATGTACACACATTCTTGTTCACATTTTTTGTCATTAATTCACACGTTATGGTTTTGAAACATTTTTTAATCAGTTAACATACTGATTAGTCAGCAGATGCCAAGACTTCATAAAATTGGCTTCCAGCTGAGACTCAATGATCACCTAATTGGGTGATCATGTGATACCCCATTGAGCTATATAAGAGTTTGTCTTTTTAATATTTGCTAGCTATGAGTAAGCACTCAGCTCCGAGTGCGAAACGCGTCAGCCAACCTGTACTTTCTGCATGATGGTCTTGTTATTTTGATGATCCCATCTTTTCAATAAAGTGAAGTTTTGATTACATCCGGTGTGCGGCATCCAGATCTTCTCACTTCAAGCCTGTTCTGCCTAGCATTCAGCCAGCACCTGGAGCTCTTCTGCTCTGAAAATTCTACTTCAATCTTACACCTGGGTCTGTGTCTGCCTGAGCGGTGAAACACCCTCTTTCCACACCGAAATTACACAACCATCATTATCCAACGGTATATCATGCAACCAACCCGCTATCCAAATCTAAAGGGGTCTCTGTTCTCATAGCAAAGAACTGCCCTTTTCAACCGACTGATACATTGATTGACAAAGATGGCAGATACCTTTTTCTAAAAGGTTCATACCTCAATAAGAAAATCACGCTAGCTAACATATACGTCCATAACAGTGGCCAAGTTCCCTTTTTTCGTAACATCACTGACTCCTTAACCACCTTCCAGGAAGGTATTCTCATCCTCGGTGGAGACTTTAACATACCGCTTAACCCCACACAAGATACCTCATCGGGCACATCCTCTCTTCCCTATGCAGCCCTCCGAACAATAAAATGCCTCCTTCAAAACTTGCTACTTCACGATACTTGGAGAACGTTAAACCCCAATGGCAAAGATTTTACTTTCTATTCAGCACCACACCACCGTTACTCCAGAATAGATTACATATTTATGTCACAAAAAGATTTGTCCATGCTCAAACACGCGTCCATAGATACTATGTTCCTCTCTGACCACCACCCTATCTCCATGATAATGACATTCCCTGACACTCCTCCTCACGCACAAATATGGCGATTGGACCCCTCCCTACTTACTGATCCCAATATAGCAGCCGAAGTCGAAAACCGTCTCAAACTCTATTTCCAAGAGAACAAACCCCCCGATACCTCCCCACTTATTAATTGGGAAGCCCACAAATGTGTGATCCGCGGCTTCCTTATCGCAGCGGCAGCCAAATGTAACCGTGAACGAAGACAACACTACACAACTCTCACTGAGCGGATCCAAAAACTAGAAAAAGCGCACAAACACACGCAAGCTTTAGCTACCTTAACTGATCTTATCCAAGCCTGAAGTGAATTGTTAGACCTCCTAGGAAAACAAATACGTCGCAAATATATCCTATCTCAGAAAACATTCTATGAATACAACAACAAAGCTAGTAAAATGCTTGCGAGATCCCTTCAACACAAAAAAGCTTCAACGATGATACACTCAATCATAGATACAACTGGGAAAAAATGAACTCGACCCCAGACATAGCGAATCAATTCGTTAAATATTACGCTAAACTTTATAACCTCTCCCCAACGACCCCACCAACAGACGAGGAAACAATTGATTATTGATTTCCTACGACAATATAGCCCAGCTCCTATTTCCGATTCCATAGCACAAGAGCTTGATCATCCCTTGACCACAGAAGAAGTCGACCGAGCACTGAAACAAATGAAAATGGTCAAAAGCCCGGGGCCCGATGGTCTGACTGTAGGATACTACAAAACGTATGCGAGTATACTTACCCCCTTTTTTCTATACTCCTTTAACTAATTTGCGTCTTCTTCGGAACCCTCCCGAGATCTACTAACTGCCCACATTACAGTAATCCCTAAGCCGGACAAGGACCCAACAGTGGTCTCTAGTTACAGACCCATTTCGCTTCTCAACATAGATCTCAAATGGTATGCCAAAACAATAGCAAACCGACTTCTCCCCCTTCTCCCCCAACTAGTACATCTCGACCAGGTTGGTTTTGTCCTGTGCAGAGAAGCGAGAGACAATATGCTCAAGGCCATCAACGTACACCACTGGCTTACTTCCACACAGCAACAGGGATTCATACTTTCCCTCGATGCGGAGAAGGCATTCGACAGTGTGGCCTGGGACTACACAACGGAAGCCTTACGGGCCATAGGCCTCCCTCCCAAAATGCTAAACCTCATACTGATGCTATATTCTCACCCTACCGCCAGAGTCCGAGTGAATGGCCACCTGTCGGATGCCTTCTCCATATCGGATGGAACACGCCAGGGATGCCCCCTTTCACCTATAATATTCATCCTCACCCTTGAACCTCCTCTGAGAAGACTAAGGGAGAATCCAGATGTTAAAGGCATTGAGATTAAAAACCGAACATACAAATTAGCGGCCTTTGCGGACGACATTCTCCTTTTTCTTACCGACCCGCTCATCACAATCCCGAACTTACTCAAAGATTTCGATAGCTTTAGGACACTAACTAACCTACAAATTATTTTCACAAAATCTAATGCCTTAAACATTACTTTATCCTCCGAAACACGCAAACATTGCTAAAAAATGTTTCCATTCAATTGGAATGATCGAGCGATCACCTATCTGGGCATACCTATCTAGCGCCTTGAGGCGATTTAGTTCGCATTTGCAGCGCTCTACAAATCCTTCATTCATTCATTCATTCATCATTCATACAACTCCCAAAGTCCCTTACTGAATTATACTCCCTGAACCACTTACTATTACTACAAAACATAATAAAAGATTTAACAAAATGGGCCTCCGGTCTCTTTTCCTGGTTTGGAAGAGCCGCAATCATTAAAAGGAATATCTTGCCCAGAATATTGTACCTTTTGCAGACAATCCCAATTAAGATCCCGTCTGCTTTTTTCTCAACGTATCGAACAGCTTGCATAAAATTTGTGTGGGGCAAACTAAAACCGAGACTTAACTACCTCAAGCTAACATCTCCCAAACTTAAAGGAGGTATAGGGCTACCCGATATAAAAAAATAACAACAAGCAAGCCACCTTGCTAAGATCATAACTGGAACATACATACCAAATACTAAGATTGGATCCAATTGGAACAATCAATATCGCCCCTTTTGTTAGCCCAACTTCCTTGGATCACACCTCAACACATCCCCCCAACATGTAAATCCCACCTACTCATTAACCCAACACTGCTCGCCTTTCGGGATGCATGCGTTAAACACAAAATCTCTTCCAACCTAGGCCCAATGAAACCAATAGCTCAAAACTCAGAGTTCACCCCAGGTACACATACTTCCTTTCTAGCTGAAGGTTGGCCTCACCCGAACATTTGAGCAGAACACTTCTTTGAAGACGGTCGCCTTCTAACTCAAACAGAACTTGCTACCAAAATGTCCAAGACCTCGTTCCCCTTCTGGACGTATGTACAACTTAGACACTTCTTTGATGATCCTAAGCCCCGGCCAGACTGGTCTAGACATACCACTGCCTTTGAAGACCTATGCTTGAAAGAGGAACCCCAAAAGAACTTAATCTCTATTACATACACCATGCTATTCTCAAACCAAGATCCCAACCTACACTGGACCAATAAAAAATGGGAACAAGAGCTCTCCATTAACCTTACAGAGAAAGAGTGGGAAAACTTCTACATGCACGTACATAAGGGAACCATAAATGTTCAGGTACAGGAGAATGCATTCAAAATATTAACCAGGTGGTACAGAACTCCACTTAAGTTACACCACTTCAACCCTGCTCTCCCTGTGCAATGCTGGAGATGTAAAACAGACATAGGGTCTCTCATACATATATGGTGGACGTGTCCCAAACTTCAGCCATTCTGGAGAGAGGTCCACAGACTTATCAAACAAGTAACCACTTACACACTTGACTACACCCCAGCGCAGTTTCTCATTCACCATTCTACAACTCCAACACGCTCCTACTTCCGCTCCCTAGCCATGCACATGGTAAACGCAGCAAAGATGTGTGTTCCATTCAAATGGCGCTCTCCTGACCCACCAACTAAGACAGACTGGTTCAAACGCAAACAAAAAACTGCGGAAATGGAAGAACTCATACATCAAGCGAAAGACACACCCGCCAAGTACAATAACACATGGGCCTGCTGGCTACATTTCCTCACCACAGAGGAATACAAAACAGTCCTACCCTGAGAGAGGTGTGGGAGCCGTGGCAGAGAAAAAGAAGACCCCCCAACAACATATCTCTTTATTCCTGCATTCACTATCCGGAACCCTTGCCATATGCCTCATGGTATAACCTACGGATACAGAGAATATCCGGTCTGGTTCTTACTAAAGGTTGTATAGAAACAAAAAATTACTCCATTTTCGACTTATGAACTTTCTCTCTACAATTTTGACACCTACAGATAGGAATATATGTTTATATCTGCCGACCTTAGATTCAAAGATATATTCCTCATATGATGAGTGTACATTTGCAACAGTTATCCAATGCTTTGTCATGTTCTCATATACTTGTGATAATATATGGACTACTAAATACCACGTATTGTATTTTGGGTAAAAAAATGTATTCCCTTTTGTTTTTTGATATGTATAACATGTACTGACCCTTCACTTTCAATAAAAATTTGTTGGAAAAAAATAAATAAAAAAAAATAAATAAAAAAAATAATATATTAATATATATATATATATATATATATATATATATATATAGATAGATAGATAGATAGATAGATAGATAGATAGATAGATAGATAGATAGATAGATAGATAGATAGATAGATAGATAGATTGAACAGCCGAACAGCGAACAATTTGGGGTGTTCGCGGCAAATTCGAATGCCGCGGAACACCCTTTAAAAGTCTATTGGAGAAATCAAAAGTGATAATTTAAAAGGCTAATATGCAAGTTATTGTCATAAAAAGTGTTTGGGGATCTGGGTCCTGCCCCAGGGGACATGGATCAATGCAAAAAAAAGTTTTAAAAACGGCCGTTTTTTCAGGAGCAGTGATTTTAATAATGCTTAAAGTCAAACAATAAAAGTGTAATATCCCTTTAAATTTTGTACCTGGGGGGTGTCTATAGTATGCCTGTAAAGGGGCGCATGTTTCCTGTGTTTAGAACAGTCTGACAGCAAAATGACATTTTGAAGGAAAAAACCCATTTAAAACTACCCGCGGCTATTGCATTGCCGACAATACACATAGAAGTTCATTGATAAAAACGGCATGGGAATTCCCCAAAGGGGAACCCCGAACCAAAATTTAAAAAAAAAATGACGTGGGAGTCCCCCTAAATTCCATACCAGGCCTTTCAGGTCTGGTATGGATATTAAGGGGAACCCCGGCCAAAATTTAAAAAAAAAATGACGTGGGGTTCCCCCTAAATTCCATACCAGACCCTTCAGGTCTGGTATGGATTTTAAGGGGAACCCCGCGCCAAAAAAAAAAAAACAGCGTGGGGTCCCCCCAAAAATCCATACCAGACCCTTATCCGAGCACGCAACCTGGCAGGACGCAGGAAAAGAGGGGGGGACGAGAGTGCGGCCCCCCCTCCTGAACCGTACCAGGCCACATGCCCTCAACATTGGGAGGGTGCTTTGGGGTAGCCCCCCAAAACACCTTGTTCCCATGTTGATGAGGACAAGGGCCTCATCCCCACAACCCTGGCCGGTGGTTGTGGGGGTCTGCGGGTGGGGGGTTATCGGAATCTGGAAGCCCCCTTTAACAAGGGGACCCCCAGATCCCACCCCCCCTCTGTGTGAAATGGTAAGGGGGTACTTACCCCTACCATTTCACAAAAAAACTGTCAAAAATGTTAAAAATGACAAGAGACAGTTTTTGACAATTCCTTTATTTAAATGCTTCTTCTTTCTTCTATTTTCCTTCATCTTCTGGTTCTTCTGGTTCTTCCTCCGGCGTTCTCGTCCAGCATCTCCTCCGCGGCGTCTTCTATCTTCTTCTCCTCGGGCCGCTCCGCACCCATGGCATGGGGGGAGGCTCCCGCTCTTCTCTTCTTCTTTTCTTCTCTTCTTCATTTTCTTCTCCGGGCCGCTCCGCACCCATGCTGGCATGGAGGGAGGCTCCTGCTTTGTGACGGCGCTCCTCGTCTGACAGTTCTTAAATAACGGGGGCGGGGCCACCCGGTGACCCTGCCCCCCTCTGACGCGCGGTGACTTGACGGGACTTCCCTGTGATGTCACGGGGAATGCCACAGGGAAGTCCTGTCATGTCCCGTGCGTCAGAGGGGGGCGGGGTCACCGGGTGGCCCCGCCCCCCATTATTTAAGAACTGTCAGATGAGGAGCGCCATCACACAGTGGGAGCCTCCCTCCATGCCAGTGTGGGTGCGGAGCGGCCCGGAGAAGAAAATGAAGAAGAGAAGAAGAGAAGAAAAGAAGAAGAGAAGAACGGGAGCCTCCCCCCCATGCCATGGGTGTGGAGTGGCCCGAGGAGAAGAAGATAGAAGATGCCGCGGAGGAGATGCTGGACAAGAATGCCGGAGGAAGAACCAGAAGAGCCAGAAGAACCAGAAGATGAAGGAAGATAGAAGAAAGAAGAAGCATTTAAAGTGGAGTTCCACCCAAAAGTGGAACTTCCACTCATCAGATTCCTCCCCCCCTCCGGTGACACAGTTGGCACCTTTCAGGGGGGAGGGGGGTACAGATACCTGTATATTACAGGTATCTGTACCCACTTCCGGCATAGATAGCCGCAGAATCTGCGGTTATTTACGCCACTTCCTGCTCCCTCCCCGCTGCCTGCTGGGAAACACACGGGTCCCAGAGGCAGCAGGGAGCATCCTTATTGCGCGGCGCGACTCGCGCATGCGCAGTAGGGAACCGGGAAGTGAAGCCGCACGGCTTAACTTCCTGATTCCCTTACCGAAGATGGAGGCGGCGGCACCCGAGGACGGAGAGACGCTTCGGCCTCGGGTGCTGACATCGCGGGCGCCCTGGACAGGTAAGTGTCCATGTTTTAAAAGTCAGCAGCTGCAGTATTTGTAGCTGCTGACTTTTAAAAAAAATTTTTTCGGCGGCGCCCCGCTTTAAATAAAGGAATTGTCAAAACCTGTGTCTTGTCATTTTTAACATTTTTGACAGTTTTTTAGTGAAATGGTAGGGGTAAGTACCCCCTTACCATTTCACACAGGGGGGGGCGGGATCTGGGGGTCCTCTTGTTAAAGGGGCTTCCAGATTCCGATAAGCTCCCCGCCCGCAGACCCCCACAACCACCGGCCAGGGTTGTGGGGATGAGGCCCTTGTCCTCATCAACATGGGGACAAGGTGTTTTGGGGGGCTACCCCAAAGCACCCTCCCAATGTTGAGGGCATGTGGCCTGGTACGGTTCAGGAGGGGGGCCGCACTCTCGTCCCCCCCTCTTTTCCTGCGGCCTGCCAGGTTGCATGCTCGGATAAGGGTCTGGTATGGATTTTTGGGGGGACCCCATGCTGTTTTTTTTTTTTTTTTGGCACGGGGTTCCCCTTAAAATCCATACCAGACCTGAAGGGTCTGCTATGAAATTTAGGGGGAACCCCACGTCATTTTTTTAAAAAATTTTGGCCGGGGTTCCCCTTAATATCCATACCAGACCTGAAGGGCCTGGTATGGAATTTAGGGGGACTCCCACGTTATTTTTTTTTTATTTTTGGTTCGGGGATCCCCTTTGGCGAATTCCCATGCCGTTTTTATCAATGAACTTCTATGTGTATTGTCGGCAATGCAATAGCCGCGGGTAGTTTTAAATGGGTTTTTTCCTTCAAAATGTCATTTTGCTGTCAGACTGTTCTAAACACAGGAAACATGCGCCCTTTACAGGCATACTATAGGCACCCCCCAGGTATGAAATTTAAAGGGATATTACACTTTTATTGTTTGACTTTAAGCATTATTAAAATCACTGCTCCTGAAAAAACGGCAGTTTTTAAAACTTTTTTTGCATTGATCCATGTCCCCTGGGGCAGGACCCAGGTCCCCAAACACTTTTTATGACAATAACTTGCATATTAGCCTTTAAAATTAGCACTTTTGATTATTCATGTTCGTGTCCCATAGACTTTAACGGTGTTCGCGTGTTCGAACAAATTTTTTTCCTGTTCGCATGTTCTGGTGCGAACCGAACAGGGGGGTGTTCGGCTCATCCCTAATATCTATATATATATAGATATATCTATAGATATAGATATATCTATATATATATAACATCTTCCAAAATTTGAATTTTGTATAGAATGAATTCGAATTTAAATAGAAAAGATTAGAATAGAATAGAAAAACAATAGAGCAGAAAAAATATAATATTTATATATATATATATATATATATATATATATATATATATATATATATATATATATATATATATATATATATATATATATATATATATATATATATATGTGTGTGTGTATATATATATATATGTGTGTATATATATATATATATATATATATATATATATATATATATATGTATATATATATATATATATATATATATATATATATATATATATATATATATCTCGAATTTGAATAGAAAACATTACAACAGTGTAGGAAAGAATAAAATAAAAAAACAATAGAACAGAATAGAATAAAATATAATATATATATTATATTATATTCTGTTCTGTTCTATTGTTTTTCTAGTCTATTCTTTTCTATTATTTTCAATTCTAATCTTTTCTATTCAAATTTGAATTCATTCTATACGAAATTTGAATTTCAGAAGCCATCTTCTGAAATTCGAATTTCACATAGAATGAATTCAAATTCGTATAGAAAGGTTTAGAATAGAATAGAAAAGATTAGCATAGAAAAACAATGGAACAGAATAGAAAAAAAATAAAAAATATATATATATATATATATATATATATATATATATATATATATATATATATATATATATATATATATATATATTATATTTTATTCTGTTCTATTGTTTTTCTAGTCTATTATTTTTTATTCTAATCTTTTCTATTCAAATTCAAATCCATTCTATACGAAATCGAACTTCAGAAGCCATGTTCCGAAATTCAAATTTCGTATAGAATGGATTCGAATTTGAATAGAAAAGACTTATAGAATAGAAAATAATAGAAAACAAAAGCATAGAAAAACAATAGAACAGAATAATAATATATATATAATATATATTCTATTGCTTTATTGTTTTATATTCTATCCCATTGTATTTTTTAGAAAATGTCCGATCGGAGCGTGTTGTCGGAATATCCGACCGTGTGTGGGCTCCATCGGACATTTTCCATCGGATTTTCCGACACACAAAGTTTGAGAGCAGGATATAAAATTTTCCGACAACAAAATCCGTTGTCGGAAATTCCGATCGTGTGTACACAAATCCGACGGACAAAGTGCCATGCATGCTCAGAATAAATAAAGAGATGAAAGCTATTGGCCACTGCCCCATTTATAGTCCCGATGTACGTGTTTTACGTCACCGCGTTTAGAACGATCGGATTTTCCGACAACTTTGTGTGACCGTGTGTATGCAAGACAAGTTTGAGCCAACATCCTAGGATTTTGTTGTCGGAATGTCCGAACAAAGTCCGACCGTGTGTACGGGGCATTACTCTTGTAATTCGGAAATTCGGATGCATACGAATAATGAAAAATTTGTCCGAATTTCGATTCGGAGCGAAACGAAATGCAGATGTTTAATATAGACATATAATTAGCATGCAAACTTGCGACCCCGACCTTCCTCTCGGTCGACATACTACATTAATTCATGATGGAATATTTCCGAAAATAAAGTTCCTAATCTCGGATCGTATACATCCAAGTCCCAGAGGAGGGGACTGGAATAAGACCCTATTGCAAATGGAATCACGGTGGATTCGAAGGTTTCTCTTCGGGAGGAAGGGAACAATAAAATTTGCCAACATAGAAACACGCACAATATACTTCAAAAAATGTCTTGTGCTGATCCTGCCATAATATTATTTGATGCAATGTATTATTATTTGCGATTATCTGATCCTGTTAGAACATATATCACTTGATGCAACTAAACTTTTCATTTAAACCTAATTTTGTCTTTAATAACCAATATCAACCATCATAATAAGCAGATGTCTGTTTTTTTGCTCTATACCATGTTTTAAACGTGCTTTATCTATGTCGATCCTGCCAAAAATGTATGCCACTATATATGACCAAGCACAAGGTGTAAAATATTCATGTTGTTCAATAAGTACTATCATCTAAACTACTGCTATATACCCACATCTGATCTTACTAAATATCACGCGACACGATGGATACTATTCGATCTTGTTAAAATACATATCACTTGATGCGACTAAATTCTCTACTCAAATCTAATCGTGCCCTTAAATAACCAATATTAACTATTATATTAAGCAGACCTCTGTTTCTTTCCTTTACATCATGTTCAAATGTGTTCCATCTATGTTGATCTTGCCAAAAATGTATACCATTATGTATGACTAAACACATATGTACAATACGTTCAAGTTGTTCATTAAGTATTATCATCTAATTGTTGATGTATATCTATATCTACACTTTTTGATACATCCAGTTCTATATAACTAAAAAAGTTTTTATGCAATCCTGTAATACTAATCAACATCTGTTATCATTCCTTCTTGTTTTCAAAAGGTTCCACAATATAGTTAAGTGTATTAAATTCGTACATGAAATATATATTTTTTCCACTAAATATTACTTTGAATCTGAGCGTCGCCCGGAACACAAAGCCGCCCGGGCCATGCAACCCATGGCGGTTTACATCTATGGGCACAGTCACTGTACAGCTTGTGACTGTTCTCCATACTATGATCCCAGCGGACATGTGCAGTCCGCTGGGGAAGCTTATTGTGTCGGCGGGTGGAGTGGGCGGCCCCACTCTGACGTACGTGCGGGTTCGCGCATGTGCATCATGGGCGAGGCGGCGCGCACTCTGCCCGGGGGCCACACCTGGCAAAATCCTGCCTCCTCTCCCTCCCATACCATCAGCTGCTGCAATTAGCAGCAACAGCTGATTGGTAGGAAGAGAGCTTTTATACTGACAGTATGCTAGCACGCCGGATGTTGATCACACTTTGTTGTGGGACACCGGTCTGTGCTGTTAGAAGTTCGCTTATCTTTGCAACAATTCAGGTAAGATACCTCTTCTGTTCCGTGATTACTACCACTCTACTTGTGTGCCACTTTCCTGTCATACCAAAACGCTATTTAAAATAAAAAAGAATGCTGTTATCCTAATTTGGAAAACCAAAGTAATTGAGAATATTACTAAGAGTGTTTCATTAGAGCCCAATGCTTTTTTCACCTCCCAGTAAATGATAACAAGCTATAATAAACAAATCCACTCTGCTTTTATTATTATTATTATTATACAGGATTTATATAGCGCCAACAGTTTGCGCAGCGCTTTACAACATGAGGGCAGACAGTACACTTACAATACAAATCCATACAGGAGGGATCAGAGGGCCCTGCTCGTTAGAGCTTACAATCTAGAAGGGAGGGTCAAGTGGAAACAAAAGATAATAACTGTGGGGGATGAGCTGATGGAAAAAATGAAAATACAGTTGTTAGGTGTGGGTAGGATAGGCTTCTCTGAAGAGAAGGGTTTTCAGGGATCGTCTAAAAGCTAATAAAGTAGGAGATAAGAGGACAGATTGGGGTAGGGCATTCCATAGGATTGGAGGGAGGGTCAAGTGGAAACAAAAGGTAATAACTGTGGGGGATGAGCTGATGGAAAAAATGAAAATACAGTTGTTTTTAGACTGGGTAGGATAGGCTTCTCTGAAGAGAAGGGTTTTCAGGGATCGTCTAAAAGCTAATAAAGTAGGAGATAAGAGGACAGATTGGGGTAGGGCATTCCACAGGATTGGAGAGGCTTTGGAAAAGTCCTGGAGGCGAGCATGGGAGGAGGTGACGAGGGAGCTAGAGAGCAGGAGGTCTTGAGAGGAATGAAGAGAACGAGTAGGTTAGTATTTAGAGACTAAGCTAGTGATGTAGCTGGGGGCAAAATTGTGGATGACTTTGTACTTGGTTGTTAGAATTTTGAATTTAATTCTTTGGCCAAGCGGAAGCCAGTGGAGGGATTGACAGAGAGGAGTGGCAGACACAGAGCGATTGGTAAGGTGGATAAGTCTGGCAGCGGCATTCATGATAGATTGAAGAGGTGATAGACTACGTAGAGGCAAGCCAATGAGAAGGGAGTTGGAGTAGTCAAGGCGAGAGATGACAAGCGAGTGAATTAAGAGCTTTGTTGTGTCATTGGTTAGAAAGGGGCGTATTTTGGAGATGTTGCGGAGGTTGAGGCGGCAGGATTTGGACAGTGATTGGATGTGTTGCTTGAAGGAGAGTTCAGAGTCTAGGACTACACCTAGAACCTTGGCATGTGGGGATGGGCTTATAGTTGTGCCATCAATTTTGACAGAGAGATCAGGGGAAGGGGCATATGGGGGAGGAAAAATTATAAGTTCGGTTTTGGATAGATTGAGTTTGAGGAAGTGGTGTGACATCCAGACTGATATATCGGATAGTAGATTAGTGATATGTGAGGAGATAGAGGGAGTGAGTTGAAGGGTAGAGAAATAGATTTGGGTGTCATCAGCGTAGAGGTGGTGTTGGAAGTCATGGGAGGCTATCAGTTGACCCAGGGAGGCGGTGTAGATTGAAAATAGGAGAGGTCCAAGAACAGAACCCTGGGGGACCCCAACAGAGAAAGGAAGAGGAGAGGAGGAAGTAGAGTTATAAGAAACGCTAAAGGTGCGGTTGGATAAGTAGGAAGAGAACCAGCGAAGTGTACAGTCACGGAGACCAAAGGCGTGTCGTTTTTTGAGGAAGAGGGGTGGTCAACTGTATCAAAAGCAGCAGAGAGGTCCAGGAGTAGGAGTACAGAATAGTGTTGATTGGTTTTGGCCGCTAGTAGATTGTTTGTTTGTTTTAGGAGAGCAGTTTCTGTGGAGTGTTGAGGACGAAATCCAGACTGAAGGGGATCAAGAAGGTTATTATCAGTGAGGTGGACGCTCAGTCGGTTGTAGATCAGACGTTCGAGGAGTTTGGATAAGAAGGGGAGTAAGAAGATGGGGCGTAGGTTGTTAAGATTGGATGGGTCCAGTAAGGGCTTTTTAAGTACGGGTCTGACAAGTGCATGTTTTAGAGATTTGGGGAAGATGCCAGAAGAGAGGGAGAGATTAAAGATGTGGGTTAGAGAGTGTAGCATAGGACCAGAGGGTGAACGTAGCATTTGTGAGGGAACAGGATCCAGAGGGCAGGTGGTAAGGTGGACATTAGCAAGTAGTTTAGCAACTTCGTCTGTATTGGTGGGGTTGAAAGAGGGAAATAATGATTGTGCCTGTGGGCATGAAGTGTATAGTGTGGAGGGTGTCGGAACAGTAGAGATCTCCGCGCGAATTGTATCAATCTTCTTTTACTATGTGGCTGGGCGGCCCTCAATGTGATACAGCACCTCATCCCAAAAATTTGAAAGTCAAACCAAAGGAGGGGGAGTACAGGGATTATGACGGTGCCAGGAAGAACACAATATTTTCAAATTTTGAAGTTAAAAATAATTTTTATTACACAGAATTTCTAAAAAATAGACAATACAATCACAGAAACATGGTGTGCATAATTGCTAAAAACATATCTGTAGCAAGCTTCCCGTCACTTGGCCTAGGAAACGTAGCGGCCAATGCAGTGGGTAGGTATTTTAGATGCCCGACATGTTTTGCCAGTATTGGCTTCCTCAGGGACTGATTATTGATACCTAAAGCGCTACAGTAACTCTATGGAAAGAAATATAACAATCAATATGCGTGCTAAGACAGATAGTACATTGAATACAAAAAGGATCTAAATATTCACATGTTTGCGAGTCGTCAGGTAGCTGCAGGGAGCAATAGGAAAGGCCTGGCCGAATATATGTCTAAAAAGTACAAATTATTTATAGATAAGTTCATTATAATAGTTTCTAGGGGGGTCATATGGCCCTCCATTAGTAGAGGAATAGAGAAAGTATATAGGACTAACATAGTCTCTAATTAATGTACTTACAGAAAAATGCTCTTTAAAGTGAATAACAGGACACCGGTAGATCACTAGCGTTGAGAGGAATTCAACAACAGCAGAGAGGGTATCTCTATAAGTTGAAATAGAAAGAAGAAATTTTGTGGCATATGGAATTATCTAAGGGATAGTGCAATTGCAAATTGCACTTTGGCTAGATCAGTGAATAAATTAGATCAACAATGAGCAAAGTAAGTTTGACACTTACCACTAAATAGGTATAGAGTCAAATAATAAGCTGAGAGAGAGCCTGCAGCCGGTTGCAACGCCAGATGAGGCAAACTGAAGGACAAGAGACAATGTCAGCCAAAAGTAAAGAAAATAAATAAACCAATATCCCAAATGCAGATGGTCCACAAAAATGCCTAACGGATCAGATGGCAATACATGCATCGGTGTCCTGTACATCCCTGGCGTGTGTACTGGCCTGGGATGCCGGCGTTCTTATGCCCCCCACACACGAGCGGCGTCTGACGTCACCGCACGTGTGAGCGGACGAGAAAGCCATAGCGCATGCGCCACTCGCAATTCCGTCCAGGCCTACAAGGTCCAGAGGGCATTGCGGTGGTATCTATGGTGATGTGTAAACACATCACAGACAGCCCGCATTTGCCCCATGGCTCCTGTATTTCGCTGTGGTGGATGCACGCTCAATCTGGTGCTTTTGGCCTCCTGCTAGAGACACATTCAGCTGTATGGACACCCAAGGGCATTGGTTTTCCCTCTGCCCGCTTTAGCCACGGCACACTGGAAATTGACACCATCTTCCAGGTATCACGCTGCCAATTGCGGCGTTCAGATACTGCGGGCTGTCTGTGATGTGTTTACACATCACCATAGATACCACCGCAATGCCCTCTGGACCTTGTAGGCCTGGACGGAATTGCGAGTGGCGCATGCGCTATGGCTTTCTCATCCGCTCACACGTGCAGTGACGTCAGACGCCGCTCGTGTGTGGGGGGCATAAGAACGCCGGCATCCCAGGCCAGTACACACGCCAGGGATGTACAGGACACCGATGCATGTATTGCCATCTGATCCGGTAGGCATTTTTGTGGACCATCTGCATTTGGGATATTGGTTTATTTATTTTCTTTACTTTTGGCTGACATTGTCTCTTGTTCTTCAGTTTGCCCCATCTGGCGTTGCAACCGGCTGCAGGCTCTCTCTCAGCTTATTATTTGACTCTATACCTATTTAGTGGTAAGTGTCAAACTTACTTTGCTCATTGTTGATCTAATTTATTCACTGATCTAGCCAAAGTGCAATTTGCAATTGCACTATCCCTTAAATAATGCCATATGCCACAAAATTTCTTCTTTCTATTTCAACTTATAGAGATACCCTCTCTGCTGTTGTTGAATTCCTCTCAACGCTAGTGATCTACCGGTGTCCTGTTATTCACTTTAAAGAGCATTTTTCTGTAAGTACATTAATTAGAGACTATGTTAGTCCTATATACTTTCTCTATTCCTCTACTAATGGGGGGCCATATGACCCCTCTAGAAACTATTATAATGCACTTATCTATAAATAATTTGTACTTTTTAGACATATATTCGGCCAGGCCTTTCCTATTGCTCCCTGCAGCTACCCATTGTGGTCTTTGCTGGAGGCCCTGCTCCGGAGTTGTGTGGCACCCTCCTGGTGATTTGCAGGTATATTTTCCATCCTTAGAATGTCTGGTTGGGGGCCTTTGGCTATCTGGTGTTGTATGTATGGGGGAGTCCCCTGTGGCACTATTTGGTGGTTGGTGGGGGTTGGTTTACCCTGACGACTCGCAAACATGTGAATATTTAGATCCTTTTTGTATTCAATGTACTATCTGTCTTAGCACACATATTGATTGTTATATTTCTTTCCATAGAGTTACTGTAGCGCTTTAGGTATCAATAATCAGTCCCTGAGGAAGCCAATACTGGCGAAACATGTCGGGCA
This sequence comes from Lithobates septentrionalis, assembly GCA_037952835.1. NCBI lineage: Eukaryota > Metazoa > Chordata > Amphibia > Anura > Ranidae > Lithobates > Lithobates septentrionalis. Next base: position 2,488,780 of record JBBDGP010000878.1, on the reverse strand, counting down.
TCTAAAATACCTACCCACTGCATTAGCCGCTACGTTTCCTAGGCCAAGTGACGGGAAGCTTGCTACAGATATGTTTTTAGCAATTATGCACACCATGTTTCTGTGATTGTATTGTCTATTTTTTAGAAATTCTGTGTAATAAAAATTATTTTTAACTTCAAAATTTGAAAATATTGTGTTCTTCCTGGCACCGTCATAATCCCTGTACTCCCCCTCCTTTGGTTTGTGTATCAATCTTCTGTTTAAAGTGATTGGCGATCTCCTGGGCAGTGAGTGAGTTGGCGGGTGGAGACGGTGGAGGACGAAGTAGAGAGTTGAAGGTGGAGAAGAGTTGACGGGGACGGGATGATAAGTTGCTAATGAGAGTGGTAAAATAGGTCTGCTTGGCAGAGAGGAGGCTGGAATTGTATTTTTGGAGGGCAGATTTATATTGGTTGAAATCTCTGTGAGACTTAATCTTACGCCACAGGCACTCAAGAGCACGACTACGTTTTTTCAGACTTCTAGTATCATCTGTTTGCCAAGGTTGAAGGGGTTGGGGCTTGATTCTGTGTGTGGACATACGGCTTCTTGTATGTGAACATGGGGAAGAATGGCCGGATGTCCGATGGTGGAGTCATCGCCCAGACGGAGTTCTACAGGCGTCTCCAGAATGGCAGCTTGGACTTGCCAGCTCCAGAGGACAATGTGGAAGGACTCCCATTCGTGTTCGTTGCTGATGAAGCGTTTGCGCTGGGGGACCACCTGATGCGGCCATTCCCGATGAGGACCCTCACCCCGGAACAGAGGGTTTTTAATTACCGGCTGGCCAGAGCCCGAAGAGTGGTGGAGAACACATTTGGAATCCTGGCCAGCTGGTTCCGCCTATTTATGACACCCATCCATATGGCGGAGTATAAACTGAAGCATATTATACTTGCGTGCTGTGTTCTCCATAACTTTTTAAGAAAACATTCGGCCAACTATGCTGGCTCAGTTGGGCCTGAGGCCGGAATGATACATCAAACCACACTGATGGCGCTTGAAAGCGGACGTCCTGGCTTGCCCTCCCTGAGTGCCAGTGATGTCCGGTTACGCTACCTGGATTTCTTTGCGGGTAGGGGGGCTATCAATATGCCAGCAAATCTGTGAAGCCTTTTTATAATAAAACAAAAAAAGAAAATCTTTGTGGACATTTACTGCTTGTGTTTGTTTTAGCTGACCCTGACAGAAATGTGTTGAATCCCTAAAATGTCCTGATTGTGTAACTGTCAGGTACTCACCAAGGCCGAGTTGCTGAGAGAGGCTCCCCTTGCAGCTGGGCGCACGATACCCTCTGGAAGTGGCACAGCGGGTATTGGGCACGAAGAAGCACGGGTCGCCGGCAGGTAGTAGAGGAGCTGGGCGATTCTTCAAGCAGGGAAGAGATCCGTGCTGGATAGCTGAGCCGGGTACTGAGGGACAACCGCAAGGCAGACGTCTGGAAGCAGGCCGAGGGTCAAACACCGGTGTGCAAGTAGGCAAAAGTCCAACACTGGGTAAGGTTGAGACAAAGTCCAAGAACAGGCCGGGGGTCAAACACAGATGGTCAGGCAGGCAGATAATCCACAGTAGGGTGAGGCAGAGACAAGTCCAGGAGCAGGCCGGGGGTCAAACACAGGTAATCAGGCAGGCAGATAATCCACAGTAGGGTAAGGCAGAAGCAAGTCCAGGAGCAGGCCGAGGGTCAAACACGGGTAGTCAGGCAGGTAGCGAAGTCCAGAAGGCAGCCGAGGATCAAGCACAAGAGAGGTTCAAGCAGAGTCGGGGTTGGTCCGGGTCACAACGGGTAGGCACAGGTACACAGGATTCAGGAGCAGGTTACAGGAGCTGAAAAGACAAACCAGCAACAAAACACAGGCATAGCTGTCTTTATATAGGCCCGCCAAGGGAACGTCTCGATGTGCGTGCACGCGCTCGTAATGATGCGCCGCGGCGTAGTGCACCCACGTGAGCTGATCCGTTCGGAACACACGCTCGTACCCGCTGATTGTGAAACGGTGCGTGCCGATGTGCAATTCTACCACGCAGGCGCATGGGGAAATGCCTATACTGACAGGCCCTGATTCTGGCATTTTCCTGACAGTAACCTTATTATTATACAAAGCACTGTTGGCTGTTATTTACTAAATGCAAAAACACATTTCACTACAAGTGCACTTGCAACTGCACTGAACCTGCACTTGTAGTGCAAAGTGTATTTGCCCTTAGGAAATAACCCCCATTTCCGCTGAAAACAGCAATTACATCACCCCAAAAGTGTTGTAGTGTTGAGACAATAATCCACACATTCTTGATTAACCAACTTTTTTATACCTGCACAATCACATGTGCATTTACCAAAGGTTTTTCAAACAAACCAACATGTTTGTTGTATAACAATTTTTGGAGTAGCATTATCAAAAATAGAAATGTCCATTTAAGATAAAACAGGCCTGTGTAAAACCAACAAGAAAGCCAAAAAAATTGAACTTACAAAGTTCACATTAGGTAAAACCTGAAGGCTATATCAGACATCAGTATTTAGGAACTGTGTTTGATAGAGCGTTCAGATGGGGGAAAATCACCCCTGGAAAAGCCAAATTTGGAAGATTTACACCAATTTACGAATGTCAACATGTGCTATCTGCCATCATGGGGGATCAAGGGACGTGTTTTGGGGGAGCAAGCCCTTCCTCACCGCTACTTTATAATTGAGGAAGGGGTTGCACCCCCAAAACGCGTCCATTGATCACCCGTGATGGCAGATAGCACATGTTGGCACACTGTGTGCATCCTCCAAATTTGGCTTTTCAAAACATTGCAAATAGATTTAAAAGATTGGACCACAATCCAAAAGTGATTTTGTGGGGTTTAAATTCGCCCCAAAACATCAATGATGTTATTATTTTTTTTAATCACATCATTGATTTTTTGCTGTATGTTTTGCAATTCGAGATTACACCCCATGATCTCCCTGATCAGGATCTGGGCACTTTCAGATGTGAAAGGATCTGGATCACGATCACCTAAAAAGAGAGAAACAAAACAAAAACAGGTATCAAAAATCTGCCACCATCCATCTCTTACCTGAGCCTGTGGCCGCAGACACTCACCTGTTGTGGTGCCAATTTCCACCACATCTTCTTCTTCCTCCTGCTCTTCTTGGGTTGGTGTTATTTCCCCTTCTTCCAGAGGTGGGGGGTCTTTGGTCTCCTCGGATGAGGGGTGTCCTCCGAGTCTTTTCTCCCCTATGTAAAACAAAAATGGTATAATTAGCACACAGATATTTGATGGCAGAACTAGAAATAGGAAACATTGCTTGGAAGTGGGGTACAATTGTCTATTTTAGCCGAGTTCCAAGATGTATTTTTTTTATTGCCCTTTGTCAAGCTGCAATACTTTACCTGTTTGGTACAAGCTTCACAGATGTAGCCCCCCCCTATAGTATACACTGGAGCACCTGTGTGGCCCCGTAATAAAAATGGTGTTCTTGTGTCCCTCACTAGTGCTCCAGTGTCCAGATGTGAAAACAGCTGCTCAGTGTCCTCTCCTTACACAGAATCTAGTTTGCATTGCATTCGAGGAACAAACCCATCTACACAAACAAATATTTTGCATCCAAGTAGGCCCAAAAAAAATGTGGGAAAATGCATATGGCCTAAACAATGGTGTTTTAGAGGCCGGAAGAAAAATGTTTGATACGAACGAATAGTGGGCCCATGAACATTAAAGTTGCCCATTTAAACTGTACAATTAAGAAAAACATATGGAGCAGCACGAACGGAATAAAGACAGAAAGAATAGGAACACAGCACAACTACTTACTTTTTTGCAGCACTCTCCGGATCTTTCGGTACTGCTCTGGCTCTTTCAATTTCAGGTCCGACCACCGCTTCCTGAGCTGATCTTTCGATCTTCGTACCCCGAAATTCCTGTGAAGACTCCTGACCACTTTCGCCATGATCTTGGCCTTTCTGATATTGGGGTTGGGGTAAGGCCCATACTTTCCGTCATAGTCGGACTTCTTCATGATGTCGACCATCTCCAACATCTCCCCAAAGGACATATTTGTGGGCTTAAAACGTCTCCTTCTGGATCGGGACGTGTCCGGATCCGGGCTTTCCTCCTCCTCCTCGTTCCTGTAATTATCACGCACCTGCTGTGACTTCGCCATGTGCTCTTCCCCCACTGCGCCGAACGAAAAGGGGCGGGGAATAGAATAGACAGAACGTCAGGGGCGGGCGGAGTTACACGCATGCGCAGTGTATATAAAGCGTAACACGCGTGCATATTACGTACGATCTGTGAGCGGAGGAAGGAGCATTGGACGTGCCGATCGTAAGAACGAAGGTAAGAGACAAACTTGTGCCTATACTGCTTCTACATCGAGGCCTATATTGTAACAAGATTAGGAGAGTTTTGTCTGACATTAGGCTTTGTCTTGTGTTGTGTCTTGCAGTGAACATGGATATGTTACTGAAAGACAATGACTTCATGTCAGTATTCATAGATATGTTAAGGGAGCTGCCCTGTCTGTGGGAGATTAAACACCCCCATTTCAAGAACCAAGCAAAGAGGAAGGCAGCACTGGTGCAATTGTGTGAAATTGTGAAGCAGGTGATCCCAACGACAGACATCACCTATTTAAAGATATTAATTGGTGGCCTGAGGAGTACATATCTAAGGGAGCGCAAGAAAGTCCTGGATTCACAGAGATCCGGAGCAGCAGATGACATCTATGTCCCCAGGATGTTGTACTACGACAGGCTGCATTTTCTGGCAGACCAGACTGAACCCAGGCCATCCCTCTCCAGTCTTCCTTCCACGCTTCCTTCCTCCCTGGCTGAGGCTTCTGACGCCCAACCTGGGCCTTCCAGGCCACATGTGGAGGAGCCCAGATTGAGCCAGGTATAGCATTCCTCTAAATATTGCTGGTTGTCCAATCAATGATGTTAACTAGATGTTAGTTGGGAGTACTAATTTATGATTGTGATTGATGATGCAAAACATTACAACCATGTCCCTTTTTCATACACAGGGAAGTCTCAGCCAGGAGGTGGCCGGGCCGAGCCGGCTGCCTGATATGCCGGTCCCTCCACCCCCCCTGAAAAGAGAAAGTGGCAGTAGGAGGAGTGCCCTAGAGGAGGCTGCCATAGGATTATTTTGGAGGGCTACAGAGGTCCTGGGAGCACCACACACCATGGAGGAGGACATTGCTGCCATCATTGCATATAAAATGCAGAGGATGGAGGAGGGCCAACAAGTCATGTGTGAGGCGCTCATATCGGAGGCTCTTAAGAAAGGTATGAGGGGCCAAATTACAGCTCAGACACACCTTTGCGATGGTCCTCCTCCTCCTCCAGGTCCTCCTCCTCCTCCCTCTCCTCCAGGTCCTCCCAGTCCTCCTCCAGGTCCTACTCCTCCTCCTGTCACATCTCCAACAGAAGAGCCACAGCCCGGAAGGAAGCGTGTAAGGAAGACCAGAAAGTGAGGACCCTGGATCAAGTCTGGTCGGCCAAAAGATGCAGCCTCTTGTGGTACCACAGCCTGGGGACACACATGTCATCTGCTGCTTTCCGGATCTCTGCGAATTCTGGACCAGACTGCCCTCCCTTACATATGGACTCCTCAGGCCACCAACTTTGATGTTCAAGAATTGATGTCTGCCGTGGGGGTCCCAGGCTTCGCTAATTTCTCCTGTTGATCCAGTGTTGCCTTCCTCTTTGTTTGGTTCTGAGCCCTTAATAAAGGATTTTTGTTTTGAATTATACTCTCCTATGTGTTTTACTTCAAAAAGGACAGTTTGTTTGTGAGGATTCAGGTACATTTCAAATATACAATATGAAATTAACAAGGGACCCCAACAACAAACAATCTCCTTGAGATTAAATAATAAAAGATATCAATGGTGTTGGGGTAACTTGACACACAAAACACACCCAAAAATATTCTGTGGTAAAAATAAACATAACATTGAACAAAGATCAGCCTTTGAAAAAATACAAACATTTAAAAAAAAAAAAAAGGCTTAAAATCCCCAAAAAATTTAAATAAATAAAAAAAAAATTAGGTCAGATGTGACAACTAATAACAATATATTCAGGGAATACCAAAAAAAAAAAAACTAATAAAACTTTGTGAGAAGTGTGTGTGAATATGAGCAGCAAAACTACTTCATTCTTGTCACATTATAAAGAAGAAGAGAGTGCACTGTATTAAACCATTTTTAACATTGCAGCGTGACGAAAGTGCTGTATCCATTGCGAACGCTAAGTTTACCAGAACGAGCTGTTCCGTCTTGGAATTTCTTCTGAGCATGCGTGGCACTTTGTGCGTTGGAACAGGCCACACACGGTCGGAATTGACGTGATCGGATTTTGTTGTCGGAAAATTTTATCTCCTGCTCTCCAACTTTGTGTGTCGGAAAATCTGATGGAAAATGTCCGATGGAGCCCACACACGGTCGGAATTTCCGACAACACGCTCCGATCGGACATTTTCCATCGGAAAATGCGACCATGTGTACGGGGCATTAGAATTATATCCAAAAATTAGAAAATGCAAATTCAACAAATAATATCATTAACATATACAATGTGTGAGAAATTAGATTCAAATTCAAACTGTGCATATAAAGCCCACATAAGAAGAGTAACAAATATTATGTATATGTACATATATACATGACCAAATATCCATGCGACCAGGCTTTAGTGCCCTTCTTTCTTATGCAAATGTAACAAATACCATTAATAATGAATACAATGTGTGAGAAATAAAATTAAAATTGAAACTGTGTATATAAAATCCACATATGAAAAGGGTAACAGACATCCATGGGACCAATAGTCCACGTGAACCGGATCTTCAGTGCACTTCTTTCTTTTGCAAATGCAACAAATGAAATCATTACAATATCTGAGAATAGAATTAAACCATAAATTGTGCATATAAAGTCCACATGAGACAAAAGTAACAGATATCCACGTGACCAGATCTTTAGTGCACCTCTTTATTATGATTAGTGAACCACAATCATCAAGCGTGAATGCTTCTACCCCTATGCAGTGGGATATTAAACCTACCAGAAAAAAATTACAATCTTTAAAGATAGAACAAAGCAATCTTAATTGCATAAACAGTATTCTCCTGCAACCAGGATCAACCCAATCTTCAATAGCATGCTTAATTGTATAGGAAACCTCCTCCAGCAACCAGGGGAGCCCCGGGAGTCGTGGGGGGGGGGGACCAATTCGGGCAGCTCTCCAATCAACCAATCTTCAATCACTCCAAACTTTCCAAGAAAGGTGGAATGCAGACATAATGCTCACTTTAATAAACTTAGCCCAGGCAATCCAATGTTTTATACAGGGTTGCAAATCATAAGAAACATCCCCATAGTGTAAAACGCATTAAACATTCAACCTCTTTATTTAAATTGCACTTACAATCGTTTTATATTAAATCAAAGTATAAAGGATGGCGCTAATTCATAAAAATATGTAAAAACATATATAATTACATCACACATGAAGAATTATAAATTCCTGGAAGTGAAAGTCCACACACCAAAAAATAAAAAATGTGTAATAGGTGATCTGAATTGTCCATGCTGCACCAACACTCGTGTGGGAAGAAACATACTCACCAAATAGCTAGATTGAAAACTTGCATAGAACTCAGATCCTTAGAAGGATGAGCAACACCAAATGGAGATGATCCTTAGCTTTTTTGGCATCAACTGATAGATCCTTTGATTTATATGCAGGCAAAAGCTGAAAAATATAGCCTGTACAGGTTTAACCATAAACAGCCAGAATGTGCACTTACATTCATCAGTGCTATAGGCTAGCACTGGCATGTACAGCTTAATAACGGGGATAGATGCCATTCCTCTGACTCTCAGCATGCGATCCAATGCTCCAGAGACTGGAACCAGGCGTACCAGAAGTGACGTCAGTGCAGGTGAGCACGCAGCCTCAATGCATTTTGTGATTCCACATCCTCAGGAAGCTTGCTCTCCGCCATTTTGTTGTAGCCTCATAGGGACATGGCAAAGTGGTCTAATTGGTTGGCACTCATCATATATCACTTTATATTAAAATATCCCTAAAAACATTTGGCTTTAATTGATTACATACCAATTGTACATACCAGATGCTCATGTATATAGCTATAGCACAAGCGAACCTCTAATATGTATAACAATACAAACCTTTTAAAATTACAATCAACAATAAATATAAATTCGTAAGATAACAATGGTTCCCAGTGTCAAACAGCGTTGTACTGGAATACAGCTCAGTTTTCCCACATCAAACATAGCCTTTAGACATATTCCCAAACTACATCTAACCGGTTTCATCACAACTGATGTCTTCAGGGGTTATTTTATTTGATCAGGGAATATAGCTTATTTTAGTGTCACCTATAGCAGTTCTAGTTCCTATAAGGTAAGCAAGCCTAGCCTACTGGCATGTGGCTGCCCCCAGGAATGCCATGTTCATTCACCAGGAAGTACAGAAGGCTGAGGAAATGAAGAACGGAAGAGTTCCTGTGGTTCCAGAAGTGCAGTTGTTAGCAGGGGATGACTGCAATTGGTGTCTCACAGGAACATAGTCAGTGAGATGTGCAGATGAGTCAGTTCAGGCAGAGACACGGTCAGCCAGCAGGCAAGAGATTGGTCCAGGCAGCAGGCAGAAATGTGGTCAATAAACAGGCTAGGGTTGGTACAAGCAGCAGGCAGAGGCAACCCTGCACTGGTGTGGCGGTGATCAGGAACACTGGGACTGGAGCGGTTGGACACCCTAACTGTTGGGGCAGTGATCAGGGACAATATGACTGGTGTGACAATGATCAGGGACACTGTAACTGGTGTGGTGGTGATTAGGGACAATATGACTGGTGTGGTGGTGATCATGGACAATTTAATTGGTGTGGTGGTGATCAAGGACACTGGGACTGGTGTGGCAATGATCAGGGACACTGGGACTGGTGTGGCGATGATCAGGGACACCAGGACTGCTGTGGCAGTGACCAGGGACTGTAACAGGTGATCATGGACAATATGACTAGTGTGGTGGTAATCAGGGACAATATGACAGGTGTGGCAACGTGGCAATGATCACGTACAGTGTGAGTGGTGCGGTGGTGATTAGCAACACTGTGAAAGAGGGGCAGTGATTAGGAACAATATGAGTGGTGTGGCAGTGATCAGTGACACTGGGACTGGTGTGGTGGTGATCATGGACATCGTAACTTGTGTGGCAATGATCAGGGACACTTTGAGGAAATGGCGGTGATTAAGGACACTGACTGGTGATGGTGAGTTAAAAAGAAAACAGAAATTATAACTTAAAAAAACAGACATTTTTACATTTTATTTTAAATTTTTTAATTGTAGCACCGACCTGTTTAGGTGAGTGCTATAATAGAGAGTTAGGTGTAGAATTAGGCCAAAATAGCCAGTGTTTTACCCTGCGGTCTAAGCTGGTGGGTTTAATTGGCATGGGAGGTTTACTAGAGTAGAGGAGGGTGTGACCCCTTGCACTTTGCTTGAGCAGTTTCCTCTGTTTTTCCATGTTTTGATCTGGAGGATGGGAGGAATACAAGTTAGAGTGACAGGTAGTTTCTGGAAGACCCCTCTGAACCAATCATTAATTTGTTTGGGCAGAGGCGGGACTTCTGTAAAAGGTTTGGTCACATGCTTCCTAGGGCTGATCTGTGGGAGTTTGAGAGATCCAGGAGGAAGGATGTAGTTCGGGTACAGCTTTGGTGCCCTCCCCTGCGGGGGAGAGAGGAGGCATGCTATGGAGGAGAGATGCAGGTGAAGAGACTGCAGGAGATTCTTTATGGGACAGTCGCTATACTGACACAAAAAGGAGACTGGGAGAGGACTTTTCTATGTGCTTCATGGATGGTCGCTCAGAAACACATGTAAGTGTAACCCAGGGGAACAGTGCTTCTAAAGACTTTATAGGGATTAGTGTGCGGGTTCAGGAGAACAGGGCTGGGCCTTAGACAACTAATACCCTGGAGGAATCCAAAAGTCATCTCCTGGACTTTATTCAGAGGTTCGTTCATGGAGTTAAACCAGAATTACCATGCAGTCAGGAATTGGTGGCTAACAGGAGGAAGGAAAGATGCATTACATTATGAGAATTCATGCCAGATAGAAGCTTTACTAACGAAGGTTTCATTTATTCTGGATTCAAAGTTGTATTTCTCATCACTTAAAACTACTGGAAGTTATTCAGAGTGACTTTCCGGTGCAATGCAGCATTTAACATGGAACCGCAATAAAGATGTATATAGGTCAACTGTTTAATGACTGTCTGCGTGTCATGTCTTTTGAGGGAAAGGGGGTAATGGAAGGTACTTCAGGGAAGAACAAACGTTTAGCCGCTCTTACGGGAGTAGGGCGCTTCATAATTATTTAGTTATACCATGTTTACCAGTGACACTGTACTACTCGGGGAAGACGAGGGGGTGATTGGGATTTTTTTTATTACACCGTCATTGCTTGTACGGCCATGATGGCTGTGAAAACAATAATTTCTCACTTGCAGCCATTGAGAAATACTGTGATAGCTGTGATTGACCACAACTATCACATGGGACATGGCCCTGTATTACGTGATCTCTGTGACCAATCACAGAGATCACACAGTAGTAAACAATGATGCCAGGAAATTACATATTGTTTACTATTGTCCATGTGATTGCTGATTGGCTACAGCAGTCACATGGTACCTGGGCCACCAACAGCAGCCCGGTACAGCCATCAGTGTTCCACTGTGTCCGGTGGCACAGATCGCTACACTGCACGCTCCCAGAATGCAGAATTGATGGATGCAGGGGGATGCGCAGGTAATCCACTTGCATCAGTGCTGATCCTGTTCGGCCCTTGTATAATGGCCGGACGGAAAGTAGTTAAATATTAGCGCATTTCTCCAACACATGCACATTTCCCCAAGTTACATTATTTTACAATGCTGCAGTTCCTCAAAAATACCTGGGGAACCTACTAGATATGTATCAGCTATCAACACTGCTACTGCTGCACTAAAATCATTTGCTCAGCAATTCACTTTTATAAAATATTTGGTGATGGCCACTCATAGTAATAAGGAATAATTAAACTGGGTAGCAGAATTGTCTCTTGTATAAATATGGGAAATTGCGGATCATTCATTTTTAGCAGTGGGGAATTCCTGCTGTTATCTTTTCACACGGTTGCACCTAGTGCAAGATTATTATTAGTACTCTGCTGCAGGGGTTCATTTAGTTTTAGAGATTTAAGTTAGAGGATAGGTTTGCTTAGTGTTAGGATCATTTTTTTTTATAACAGCCATATTATCACCATATGAGTGGTGACTTCATGATCACATGGTTTTGTTTTTCAACAAAGACATGTCAGTGATAGGGCTTTTTTTTACTCTGTTTAATATCTTTTTTTATTACATTTTTGCAGACAATACAGGTTTGCAATACAAACACAAATCGTATCTAAACAAATTTATCCAGAATGGTACATCCACATTATGATGAGTAACAAGCAATGTACAACAGTTTTAGTTTTAAACAGTGGTTACGGAAAACCAATACCAAAAGTAGTGTTCAAGCCTACAGGCTATCAGAATCCACTGGACTACATTAAAAAAAAAAACAGCAAAAGTAAGAGAAAAAAAAACTGTTGTATTCCCCAAGAGGCATACCAAACAACAATATACATTTTAGCTAAGGACACAATACCTGGGTAAGCAGGCATCACAATGATGCCAGCTTTCGATGAACATGTACAGAGAAAATGGTATTAATTGTAATAAGAAGGAAAAGAAGAAGAGAAGCAGAGGAGGTAAAGAGGAGAAAGGAAGAGAAGGGAGGAGTAAGTAAAGGCAAGGGTTGGGGGATGGGGGGTACCATGAGAAGATCCCGGGCAAGATAGAGACCTCAAATGTTAATGGACATAAAGGAGTCCCCATAAAGACACCCCAAAACAACCTCCCCATGTTGAGGGCAAGCAGCCAGGTATGGTTCAGGGAGGGGGCGCTCACTCATCCCCCCCCCCTTTCCTGGCCTGCCAGGTTGCTTTCTCGGATAAGTGTCTGGTATAGATTTTGGGGGGACCCCATGCCAATTTTTTTATTTAAATTTTGGTGTGTAATTCCCCTTAAAGTCTATTCCAGACCCAAAGGGTCTGATATGGATTTTGGGGGGGGACCCACACTGTTTTTTTTTTCTTAATTCTGTCATAGGGTTCACCTTAACCACTTCAATACACTATATTATATACTCTGCACTGCACTATATACCCTGCACTGTATTATATATACTACACTGACTGTACTATATATTCTCCACTCTATTATATATACTACACTGATGGCACTATATACTCTGAACTGCATTATATAACTAGACGGACTGTACTATATATTTCAATAGTTTTTATTGTAAAAAAAAAGAAATACATTTCAAGGTAAACAGACACATCAACAGAACAAAGTTGAATTCTTAGATGGTCAACTTAGAAATACAGATGTACAGAAAATATGGTCAACATACATATCTGTCCTCTACCATTATCATTGGATGCAAAATATACGATATGTATCTAAATACTGATGGGACCGAAAAACTTTTTCCCCTATGATCCGGCATCCCGCCACACACTGTGAATGGCAGAGACCCGGAATCACAGGGAATTCTGGTTGTGAACCCCGAGACTATCCCGGGGGCCCACTAATGAGTAAGGTCCCATGAGCAATCATCTGTATTGTACATATATGAGCCAGAAGAAGGAGGTAAGAAAGAAAAGAGAAGAGAGGAAGGAGAGGAAGAAAGAAAAAAAAAAGGGAAGGTGAGGGGGAAGAGAAGGAGAAGAAGAAGGAGAGGGTCAACCCGGAGTTCCCTACGGAGTCGAGATAAAATCGATCCACGGATCCCACACCGTGTTAAATTTTTTGATGTTATTACTGAGTATATAGGTGAGTTTATCATTAATCATGATCCAGTTGAGTTTACTTTTAACCTGGTCAAGAGGGATTGCCGACTGTCTCCAATGCCTAGCAATCGTAATTCTCGCTGCCAACAATATATAGGTGATCAACTTTACTGATTTTTTGGGAGTTTCATCAGGTAGTTTGTGGAAAAGAGCGGCTTCCGGAGATCTGCGAATATTTACCCCCGTCACAGAATTTATTAAATTGAAAGTCCTAATCCAGAACCTAGTTATGAGGGGACACTGCCACCAAATATGGAGCATTGTCCCTAGCTGTCTGCATCGTCTGAAACAATTTGGTGAAGTGGAAGGATGTATTTTAGCTACCCTAGTAGGTACTAGACATGTGCATTTGTTTTCGTCCGAATGCATTTTCGTCCGAATTTCAGGTATTTTCGTTATCGTTTTAACAAACGATAACGAAAGTGCAGAATCCGAAAAACGAAAGATCCGACATAAACAAATGCTTTATTTTCGTTTTCATTGCTATAACAGTTCGATATAGATAGGAGATTCGACATGATGATGACAATAACAATCTGTGTCCATCAAACCTGTGGTCGAATGTGCCTAACCTTAACTCTATTAGTCCAAAATTATTCTACATAGAGAGAAAAGATTCGACGTAGGGGAGAAAGATTCGACGTAGGGGAGAAAAGATTTGACGTAGGGGAGAAAAGATTCGACGTAGGGGAGAAAGATTCGACATAGGGGAGAAAAGATTTGACGTAGGGGAGAAAAGATAAATAAAAATAATGATGATGATGAATGTTATTGGCTGATTGTAACCAAAGAGGAGGAGAAGTAAAATAGCTAGAACTAAGTACACACGTACTTTGGCTTATGGTGTCGAAAGTTCTAAGAAGATTCGACGGGCAGGTAAACTATACGGCGTTGTACAGTTTAGCTGCTCCGTCGAATCTTCTTTGAACATTCGATAGACACCATAAGCCTTCAATGACAGATTCAACCTTAATTTGGATTTTCGGACTAATGCAATTTTTAAAGAAAAACGAAATAAATAAAAACGAATTTCGGGAGTAACTAAATAAATTTATTTTTCGGACGAAAACGAAATTCCGAAACAAAATATTTCAGTGTGCACATGTCTAGTAGGTACCAGGTACCAACGCAGAAGTGTTTTGTAGTTGGCCTCTATAAGGGTGGTATTGGTGGAAATTTTGGATAGCTTATAAGCAATATCTTGCCATTCAATCAAATCAAAGGAAAGACCCAAGTCCCTTTCCCACTGGTCCATATAAGTAAGCTTTGAATCTGGTTCAGTAAGAGAAGCATATATCACAGACCCCCTCTGTAAGCCTCTGGCTTGGCACGACAGTTCAAATGTTGTGAGTGTAAAAAGTCCCACCTGTACATTAAGTTTAGATCTGACAAAGGATGCAATTTAAATTATATCAGAATATTTCACTAGGAGGCATTTGGGACGTGTCTTTAAAATGCTGCATAGTATATATCTGATCTCCATTAAGGAAGTCGCCGATTCTTAGTAACCCCTTGTTAAGCCACCACTGGAACAGTCATGGAGTCAAGCCAGGTGGAAACTCCAGATTACAAAAAATGGGAGCTAGTGGTGTATGTGGGGATGATAAAGGACCACGGGGGCATGTTCTGTCCCAGATTGTTAAAGAATATGATAAAGTGGGGCATAATATAGGTGGGCGTAAATGACTAGGAAGCCACATTAGGGATCCTATTGCAAAGGGATGGCAGGAGAGTGCTTCGATGGAGACCCATAAGGGGACTGAGCCCTTAGCAGTGGTATAAGCTAACTGGGCAATCTGGGCTGCTTGAAAATATGCCTGTAGATTGGGAAGACCAAGCCCATCCATAGGTTTAGGTGAATAAAGCGTTCGTTTTTGTATCCAAGGCCCCTTGTTACCCCACACGAAGCGCAGGACTTCAGCCAGCAGACGTTGCATGTCTCCCCTCACGACCACCACCGGCAGAGTTCTAAAATAGTAAAGAAGCCTAGGTAGGAACGTCATTCTTATTGAGTTGATTCTGCCAAACCACGAGAGGGAATAATCTTCTCAGCAACGAAGATCTTCCCTAAGTTTTTTAAATAGTGGGGGGTAATTTGCCTTATAGATAGTGTCAATAGAGGATGTCAACTGGACCCCTAAGCTATAAGTATTTTGAAGAGTCTGTATTGTATCAGGGGGTAGTGAGATGTTAAACGCTATTGTTTTTTGGTTATTTAGAGACAGGCCCGAAAGTTGTGAGAAATTATCTAATAGGGACAGTAAATTAGGCAAAGTTTTATGGGGATTAGTGACGTACATAAGGACATCATCGGCAAATAATACACATTTATGTTCCTGTTGTCCACAATGAATTCCGTGAATTTTAGGGTGAGAACAAATCGCCATAGCTAGGGGTAGGGATGAGCCGAACACCCCCCGGTTCAGTTCGCACCAGAACCTGCGAACGGACCGAAAATTCGCACGAACGTTAGAACCCCATTGACGTCTATGGGACTTGAACGTTTGAAATCAAAAGTGCTCATTTTAAAGGCTAATTTGCATGGTATTGTCCTAAAAAGGGTTTGGGGACCCGGGTCCTACCCCAGAGGACATGTATCAATGCAAAAAAAACTTTTAAAAACGGCCGTTTTTTCGGGAGCAGTGATTTTAATTAAACTTAAAGTAAAAAAGAAAAGTGAAATATTCCTTTAAATATCATACCTGGGGTGTGTCTATAGTATGCCTGTAAAGTGGCGCGTGTTTCCCGTGTTTAGAACAGTCCCTGCACCATATGTCATTTTTAAAGGAAAAAATCTCATTTAAAACTGCTTGCGGGTTTAATGTAATGTCGGGTCCTGGCAATATGGATGAAAATCAGTGAGACAAACGGCATGGGTACCCCCCAGTCCATTACCAGGCCCTTTGGGTCTTGTATGGATATTAAGGGGAACCCCGCACCCAAATTAAAATAAGGAAAGGTGTGGGGCCACCAAGCCCTATATACTCTGAACAGCAGTATACAGGCGGTGCAAACAAGACAGGGACTGTAGGTTTGTTGTTAAGTAGAATCTGTTTGTAATTTTGAACGGGTACATTTTTAACGTGTTTAGCTCCAGCCAAAAAATCTTTTTTAAGCTTTTTGGAAAACATAGGGAAGGGTTATCACCCCTGTGACATTTGTTTTGCTGTCTTTCCTCCTCTTCAGAAGATTTCACCTCACTTTTTGTCCCAATGACAAATGTTTTTTGAAAATTTGGGTTTTTTTGTGGAACAAGGATTGGAAAGCATCAGTGTAAAGGAGAAATGTTTTTCCCATATTAACTCTTACAGGAGAGAATTTCCTTTCCTAGGGGTAGATTTCATCTCACTTCCTGTTGTCTCCTTCCGTTTGCAAGTAGGAGTCGTTTGTAAGTTAGATGTTTGAAAGTAGGGGCCTGCCCTATATACTCAGCAGACATTTGGGCTTTAGGTGTTGTTGTGGCCACAACACTGTAAGCCCTCACAGGGCCCTGCTGTGAAATATTAGATCAAGAATTGAATAGGGGCTGAAAAATTAGGCCTTAGGCACTGGTGCTGGTGCCACAACACTGCAACCCCTCACAGATACTCTAGTTGGAATGCAGGAACGAGCCCTGCTGCAAAGTATTGCATCAAAAATTGTAATTACACGCCCCTGTTAAACAGGAGCTGAAAAATTGGGCCTTAGGCACTGGTGCTGGTGCCACAACACTGTAGGTCCTCACTCGCTCTTGGTGGGTGCAGAAATGGGCCCTGCTGTGAAATATTAGATCAAGAATTGTAACTACATGCCCCTGTTGAACAGGGGCTGAAAAATTAGGCCTTAGGCGCTGGTGCTGGTGCCACAACACTGCAACCCCTCACAGACACTCTAGCTGTAACGCAGAAACGAGCCCTGCTGCAAAGTATTGCATCAAAAATTGTAATTACACGCCCCTGTTAAACAGGGGCTGAAAAATTGTGCCTTAGGCACTGGTGGTGGCGCCCAGAACCAAAAATGTTCTTACAAGCTATCAGTGTGATCATTGAGGAGGAAGAGGATAATTACTCAGGGATAGTCACTCAGCATCAGCATAGGCAGTCTTTGAAGGGATCTGAGATTTCAAAAAAAATTATTCAGTTACATCAGCATCAGGTGCTTGGTAGCTGGTGGTGATCCAAGACTGATTCATTTTTATGAAGGTCAGTCGATCGACCGAGTCGGTGGACAGACACACCCTGAGATCGGTTACAAAGCCTCCAGCAGCACTGAATGTGCGTTCTGAAAGAACGCTGGATGCAGGACAGGCCAGTAGCTCAATTGCATACTGTGCAAGCTCTGCCCAGAGATCCATCCTCAAGACCCAGTAACCCAGAGGATTTTCGGTGGGAAAGGTGTCCAAGTTAGATCTTGCCCCTAGGTATTCCTGCACCATGTAAAACAGACGCTGGCAATGGTTGCTGGAACCGATCATACCTTGGGGCTGCGGACCAAAAAATTGTCTGAACGCATCGGTCAGACGGCCACCTTCTCCACCGCTCCTTCTTTGACTGACCAAAGCCTCAGCAACACGTTGTCCAGAAACAGGAGTTTGCAACCTCCCAGTCTCTGGGAACGCGTTGCACAGACCTTTCTGCAAGGCCTCCCGAAGATGTTTCATCCTCTGCTCCCTCTGCGATGGCAAGATAAGGTCCGCAACCTTACCCTTGTAACGTGGATCAAGGAGGGTTGCCAGCCAGTATTGGTTCTTCTCCTTGATACCACGAATACGAGGATCCTTACGCAGGCTTTGCAGGATCAGGGAGGCCATGCAGCGTAGGTTTGCTGAGGCATTCGGTCCGGAGTCCTCTGGGTCACTAAGGACGACATGGTCCGCAGCCACCTCCTCCCAGCCATGTACAAGTCCATGTGTTTCTTGGGACTGATCCCTTAAAGACTGCTGCTGATGCTGAGTGCCAGGCTCCACCTCCATACTGACACAATCTTCCTCCTGCTCCTCCTCCTCCTCGTCCTCTTCCTGTGTGATCGGCGGGCACGCAGGAACACTGTCTGGATAAAGGGGGCCTTGAGAGCTAAGGAAGTCCTCCTCTTCCTGCCTCTGTTCTGCCTCAAGTGCCCTGTCCATTATTCCACGCAGCGTGTGCTCCAACAGGTGGACAAGGGGGACAGTGTCACTGATGCATGCACTGTCACTGCTCACCATCCTCGTGGCCTCAAATGGTGACAGGACAGTGCATGCATCCCTGATCATGGCCCACTGGCGTGGGGGAAAAAAAACAAGCTCCCCTGACCCTGTCCTGGTGCCATAGGCGCACAGGTACTCATTGATGGCCCTCTGCTGCGTGTGCAGCCGCTGCAGCATGGCCAATGTTGAGTTCCAAGAGAATATAAAAACACTGCGCTCTAATAGCAAAAATAAAATATATGTGAGCCAGCAGCTGCATACATTGTGACAAACAATAACTGGTAACTGGGAAAAAATGCAGCGCTAAGAAATATTGGGAAGTTAGGGTGTAGTGAAACAATTAAGTAAGAGATGCTGTACTGAACAGTAAAGGATATGTGCAAAAACCATAAGTGAAGTGAAATAAACAAACACAGTGTAAAGTGTCCACATATGGTAAATGGATGATTCCAAACTCAAATTAATAAGAGGAATTGCTATGCACCAAAAAATGATGTGAGACTGGAAATTAAAGTCAATGGTGCACGGTGTGGATCTGTGACTGAGTCAACAACGGGGTACAGAACTTCTGTAGCTGTAAACCAACATCTCGATATGGGGCATCAGAATGAAAACATCAGGAAGTAAGATAAGATGGGTACTCTTACCAGATGATGTGGACTCCACTGTCGTATGACATGGAGTCAATGGTGCATGGAGCCAAACCTAGGCTGGAAAACGATATCCGGAACGGTGGAGCCTCTGTCTCACTTCTCGACTTCTCTGGTGGGGTGAAGAAACATCAGGAAGGGCTGCCAACTGGATATCAGCCAATAGACCTCAAGGATGTGTTCCAAGGAGACAGATTTGATCCAGACCCCGTTATGGAAGTAGGGCTACTGGAAGGCAGTTTCTTGCATTGGGATAATATGCAAATAAAAAATAAAAAGCTTCTGCATAGTGCAGGTAAACCAGGGATTTTTATTTCTAAAAATACCATACAGAAAATGGATAAAAGTGATCACAATTGAAATAAAATCTAAGCAGCGTAAGGAAGGGGAGATCGTCCAACGCGTTTCGACCAAGAGGGTCTTCAACAGGGGAATGAGCTTCCCCCTTCACGCTGCTCCTATATATAAATATCTAATCCAATAAGATAACCCCTATAGCCAATCACAGTACAGCTACAAAGGTCAAGTAATCAGGAACTGGATCCTGTTGATCGCTAGACCAATCAGACCAATCTCTGATTGGTCTAGCGATCAACAGGATCCAGTTCCTGATTACTTGACCTTTGTAGCTCCACTGTGATTGGCTATAGGGGTTATCTTATTGGATTAGATATTTATATATAGGAGCAGCGTGAAGGGGCTACGGCTACGGAGCACCGCTGGTTCAGAGGACAATGCACAGGAAGAGGTCATGGAGGAAGAAGAAGAGGAGGGGGTGGAGGAGAGAGGTGTGTCACAATCATTAGCATTTTGGAGGCATGGTGGTCGAACAACCTCCAACACTACTGCACCTTGTCCTGCATCCTTCCCAGCTGCCAGCAGAGTCACCCAAAGCGCCGTGAAACTTAGGTAACGTCCCTGTCCATGCCTGCTGGACCATGAGTCAGCGGTAATATGCACCTTACCGCTGTCCAGCGAGGCATGGACATTGCCTTCCACATGCCGGTAGAGAGCCGGAATCGCCTTCCGTGAGAAAAAGTGGCGTTTGGGTACCTGCCACTGAGGAACCGCACATTCCACAAACTCACGGAAGGGGGCAGAGTCTACCAACTGAAAAGGCAGCAGTTGAAGTGCTAGCAATTTTGCCAAGCTAGCATTCAACCACTGGGCATGTGGATGGCTGGGAGCAAACTTCTTTCGGTGGTGCAGCAGCTGGGGCAGGGAAATTTGCCTGGTACAATCTGACGTCGGTGTACCAAAAGCAGATTGCCCACAAGTACTTGGCAGTGACACACCTAATTCTACACCTTCATTCCTCTCAGTGCAGGTCTCAGAGAGGACTGAAGGTATAGTGGGGTTGGAGATCTCAGCTGATGAGGAGCAAGGAGAGGTCCTCTTTGTTCTTTGGTGTGGGTCTTTTAGATATGCTTGCCAACGAACTGCATGGCAGGTCAACATATGTCTGGTCAAGCATGTGGTACCCAAGCGGGAGATGTTTTGGCCACGCGAGATACGCTTGAGACATATGTTGCAAATAGCAGCGGTGCGATCTGATGCACTCGTCTCAAAAAAGGCCCACACCAAAGAACTTTTTGAATAACACGCAGAGACTGCAGCGCCCTGCACATGTGGAGCTTTGGGGTGTGATGCAGTCAATGTGATGCCCTTAGGCTGGCCCCTGGAGGGCATCCTGCCTCGTTGGTTATGTGCCGCCTCCTCCTCCTCCTCTCTCCTATCAGGCACCCACGTTGAGTCAGTGACCTCATCATCCCCTCCCTTCTCATCACTGGAGCAAACCTGGCAGTATGCTGCAGCAGGGGGAGCATGACTGCCATATTGCTGTCCTTCTTAGGCACCCCCTCTGTCCGTGCTCATGTTACTGCCTTCATCGAGCTCAGTATCATCATCAGAGCCTTCCAAACGCTGGGCATCCTCCTGGAGCATGTACCCAACACTGTGGTCAAACAGTTCGAGGGACTCCTCAGGAGGACATGGTGGGGCTAGGGAAGGAGTCACTGATGACATTGAGCCGAGGGAAGAGGCTGCTGCTTTGCCAGACAAAGTACCCTGGGCATGGGTGAGAGAGGATGAGGAGGATGAGGATGGCTTGGTTATCCACTCGACCAAGTCTTCCGCATGTTGCGTCTCAACACGGCCAGATGCCGAAAAAAAGGCCAATCGTGTCCCACGGCCACGTGCTGATGAGGATGCACTAATGGCCTGTAGCTGCACTAAGCTGGGATATATATATATATATATATATATATATATATATATATATATATATATATATATGTACTGATACTGCAGCTAGCAAAATCAACTGCCTGCCTGTAGTATGAGAACACCACCAACCTTCTACAGGTAGCTTTAGGTGAACACTGTGCAGAGCTCGCAAAAAAATAACTTGTAGGTTTAGCTGAACACTGTGAGGTGGATGCACCACACTAACTTGTAGTTTTAGCTGAACACTGTGAGCAGGACGCACAGCACTAACTTGTAGTTTTAGCTGAACACTGTGGGCAGGACGCACAGCACTAACTTGTAGTTTTAGCTGAACACTGTGAGCAGGACGCACATCACTAACTTGTAGTTTTAGCTGAACACTGTGAGCAGGACGCACATCACTAACTTGTAGTTTTAGCTGAACACTGTGAGCAGGACGCACTGCACTAACTTGTAGCTTTAGATGAACACTGTGCAGAGGTCTCACTACACTAGCTTGTAGGTTTAGCTGAACACTGTGAGCAGGACGCACAGCACTAACTTGTAGTTTTAGCTGAACACTGTGAGCAGGACGCACCGCACTAACTTCTAGGTTTAGCTGAACACTGTGAGGTGGACGCACCGCACTAACTTGTACTTTTAGCTGAACACTGTGAGCAGGACGCACCCCACTAACTTGTAGGTTTAGCTGAACACTGTGAGCAGGATGCACCCCACTAACTTGTAGTTTTAGCTGAACACTGTGAGCAGGACACACTGCACTAACTGTAAATAGTCTAGCTGCCTGACTGTGGTACTAATAGGATCAAAAGAACACCAGCAATTTTCTTCAGGTAGCTGTAAATACTGTAACAAGACAAGCCTGCCTGTCAGTAAGAAGATAACAGGAACAGATCTAGCTGAACACTGTGAGCAGGACGCACTGCACTA
The DNA here is from genome assembly GCA_037952835.1 of Lithobates septentrionalis. NCBI lineage: Eukaryota > Metazoa > Chordata > Amphibia > Anura > Ranidae > Lithobates > Lithobates septentrionalis. The sequence continues at coordinate 2,466,804 of JBBDGP010000878.1, read as the reverse complement.
ACTGTAAATAGTCTAGCTGCCTGACTGTGGTACTAATAGGATCAAAAGAACACCAGCAATTTTCTTCAGGTAGCTGTAAATACTGTAAAAAGACAAGCCTGCCTGTCAGTAAGAAGATAACAGGAACGGATCTAGCTGAACACTGTGAGCAGGACGCACTGCACTAACTTGTAGCTTTAGATGAACACTGTGCAGAGGTCTCACTACACTAACTTGTAGGTTTAGCTAAACACTGTGAGCAGGACGCACAGCACTAACTTGTAGTTTCAGCTGAACACTGTGAGCAGGATGCACTGCACTAACTTCTAGGTTTAGCTGAACACTGTACTAAATCCCCTGAGCCATAATTGGCCAAAGCCTCCTTGGCTTTGGCCAATTACAGCTCTCTGTTCAGACGGCGTTGTGATTGGCCAATCATCAGCCAGCAATGCACTGCGATGCCGCAGTGAATTATGGGCCGTGACGCGCCACACAAATTTGGCGCGAACGGCCCATATCGTTCGCAATTCGGCGAACGGGCGAACAGACGATGTTCGAGTCGAACATGGGTTCGACTCGAACACGAAGCTCATCCCTAGCTATGGGTTCTATTGCCAATGCAAAAACCAAAGGAGAAAGTGGGCATCCCTGTTTTGTACCACGCTTAATAGGTAATGATGATGATTTATGACCTCTAATGGAAACTTGGGCTACTGGGGTGTTATATAATGTTTTCAGCAAGGAAAGGAACGAAGGGCCAAACCCTAGGGTCTCTAGAGTAATAAAAAGGTAGTTCCAATTTAGGCTGTCGAAGGCCTTATTAAGGTCCAGTTAAAGAAGCAAGAGCCTCCGGGCCAATGGAGCATCCCAGTCAGAACGCACCGCTGAGATCAATGTAATGGATCTACGAATTTGATCTAATTTTCTGACGTCCTGCTATAAATCCAGATTGATCCTTATGTATGTACTGTGCTAGGAAAGTTTTGTTAGGATCTTTAAATCGCAATTTATGAGCGAAATTGGGCGGTAATTACAGACGTCAGTAGGGTCCCTGTTGGGTTTAGGAATAACGCTGATATAAGCCTTATTTTCATTGAAAGGGACCATACCTCCATCCCGCAGGGAATTAAAATATAGAGCCATATGCGGAGCCAACTGTTCGGAAATTTTTTTATAATAAGAGTTGGGAAGACCATCGGGGCCAGGAGATTTATGGAGTGATAATGTTTTGACAGTGTTATAGATCTCCTCACCTGTAAAAGGCTGGTCCATAAGGTCTCTGTAATCATCCGCAATGGACGAGAGGGGGAGGTTCCCCAAGAATTCCCTGATGGATGGAGGGGCAGCATCCCGGGGGCTTCCATATAATTCTGCATAAAATGGCCCCCTTAACCACTTCAGCCCCGGAAGGATTTACCCCCTTCCTGACCAGAGCACTTTTTACAATTTGGCACTGTGTCGCTTTAACTGCTAATTGCGCGGTCATGCAATGCTGTACCCAAACGAAATTTGCTTCCTTTTCTTCCCACAAATAGAGCTTTCTTTTGATGGTATTTGATCACCTCTGCCGTTTTTATTTTTTGCGCTATACACGGAAAAAGACCGAAAATTTTGAAAAAAAATGATATTTTCTACTTTTTGTTCTAAAAAAAATCCGATAAACTCAATTTTAGTCATACATTTAGGCCAAAATGTATTCGGCCACATGTCTTTGGTAAAAAAAATGTCAATAAGTGTATATTTATTGGTTTGCGCAAAAGTTATAGCGCCTACAAACTAGGGTACATTTTCTGGAATTTACACAGCCTTTAATTTATGACTGCCTATGTCGTTTCTTGAGATGCTAAAATGGCAGGGCAGTACAAAACCCCCACAAATGACCCCATTTTGGAAAGTAGACACCCCAAGGAAATTGCTGAGAGGCATGTTGAGCCCATTGAATATTCATTTTTTTTGTCCCAAGTGATTGAATAATGACAAAAAAAAAAAAATTACAAAAAGTTGTCACTAAATGATATATTGCTCACACAGGCCATGGGCATATGTGGAATTGCACCCCAAAATACATTTAGCTGCTTCTCCTGAGTATGGGGATACCACATGTGTGGGACTTTTTTGGAGCCTAGCCGCGTACGGGGCCCCGAAAACCAATCACTGCCTTCGGGATTTCTAAGGGCGTACATTTTTTATTTTACTCCTCACTACCTATCACACTTTTGAAGGCCATAAAATGCCCAGATGGCATAAACCCCCCCAAATGACCCCATTTTGGAAAGTAGACACCCCAAGCTATTTGCTGAGAGGCATGGTGAGTATTTTGCAGCTCTCATTTGTTTTTGAAAATAAAGAAAGACGAGAAATTTTTTTTTTTTTTCTTTTTTCAATTTTCAAAACTTTGTGACAAAAAGTGAGGTCTGCAAAATACTCACTATACCTCTCAGCAAATAGCTTGGGGTGTCTACTTTCCAAAATGGGGTCATTTGGGGGGGGGGTTTTGCCACCTGGGCATTCCATGGCCTCCGAAACTGTGTTAGGCAGTGAAGAGTGAAATCAAAAATTTACGGCCTTAGAAAGCCTGAAGGCGGTGCTTGGTTTTCGGGGTCCCGTACGCGACTAGGCTCCCAAAAAGTCCCACACATGTGGTATCCCCGTACTCAGGAGAAGCAACAGAATGTATTTTGGGGTGTAATTTCACATATTCCCATGGCATGTTTGAGCAATATATCATTTAGTGACAACTTTACGCAAAAAAAAATAAAAAAAATAAAAAATTGTCTCTTTCCCGCAACTTGTGTCACAATATAAAATATTCCATGGACTCGACATGCCTCTCAGCAAATAGCTTGGGGTGTCTACTTTCCAAAATGGGGTCATTTGGGGGGGTTTTGAACTGTCCTGGCATTTTATGCACAACATTTAGAAGCTTATGTCACACATCACCCACTCTTCTAACCACTTGAAGACAAAGCCCTTTCTGACACTTTTTGATTACATAAAAAATTTTTTTTTTTTTGCAAGAAAATTACTTTGAACCCCCAAACATTATATATTTTTTTAAAGCAAATGCCCTACAGATTAAAATGGTGGGTGTTTCATTTTTTTTTTCACACAGTATTTGCGCAGCGATTTTTCAAACGCATTTTTTGGGGAAAAAACACACTTTTTGAAATTTTAATGCACTAAAACACACTATATTGCCCAAATGTTTGATGAAATAAAAAAGATGATCTTAGGCTGAGTACATGGATACCAAACATGACATGCTTTAAAATTGCGCACAAACGTGCAGTGGCGACAAACTAAATACATTTTTAAAAGCCTTTAAAAGCCTTTACAGGTTACCACTTTAGATTTACAGAGGAGGTCTACTGCTAAAATTACTGCCCTCGATCTGACATTCGCGGTGATACCTCACATGCATGGTGCAATTGCTGTTTACATTTGACGCCAGACCGACGCTTGCGTTCACCTTAGCGTGAGAGCAGGGGGGACAGGGGTGCTTTTTTTTTTTTTTTTTTTTTCTTTATTATTATTATTTTTTTTTATCTTATTTTTAAACTGTTCCTTTCATTTTTTTTTTTTTAATCATTTTTGTTGTTATCTCAGGGAATGTAAATATCCCCTATCATAGCAATAGGTAGTGACAGGTACTCTTTTTTGAAAAAATTGGGGTCTATTAGACCCTAGATTTCTCCTCTGCCCTCAAAGCATCTGACCACACCAAGATCGGTGTGATAAAATGCTTTCCCAATTTCCCAATGGCGCTGTTTACATCCGGCGAAATCTAAGTCATAAAATGCTCGTAGCTTCCGGTTTCTTAGGCCATAGAGATGTTTGGAGCCACTCTGGTCTCTGATCAGCTCTATGGTCAGCTGGCTGAATCACCGGCTGCATTTTCAGGTTCCCTGTTGAGACAGGAGAGCCAGAGAAAAACACGGAAGACGTTGGGAGGGGGGGCATTCCCTCCCACGGCTTGTTAAAGCAGTCTAGAGGCTAATTAGCTGCTAGGATTGCTTTTACATGAAAGCCGACCGCTGGCTGAAAAGAATGATACCAAGATGATACCTAAACCTGCAGGCATCATTCTGGTATAACCACTCAAAGTCGTGAATGGCGTACCTGAAGACAAAAAAATGGTTAACAATAAAGCACAGTAAACGGTAAAGTATAAAAAATTGCATACCTGAAAAGCAAACATGATAAAACATAATAACAATAAAACATTGCAGAATAGAATACAGTAAAAAAGAGCAGAACAATAGAGAGAGAGAGAACAATAAAACGACAACTATTTTTTTTTATTTTATATTTTTGTATGTGTTTTTTTTTTACACTTTTTTTTGTAACTGTAACTTTTATAACTGTAACCGGTTCCAGGTTCGGGTCTCTCAAAATGCGATGGCATCTTGGGAGACCCTGTGAAAGTGCGCCTAGTCTGTGCAATGCTGTACCCTATGCTAATACTCAACTAGTGAATGGTAGCGTTCAAAACATTCACCAATGCAAAGACCAGGATTGTCAGGACAGGAGGGACAATAATAGCGGGTGTCACGTCTATATCTGCGCTTGTTGCAGACACGACATCTTTTTTGGGGGGGTTCGCTGGGTAGGGGTACTCGGGAGGACATAAAGAAAATGCCTCTCATGCAGCCGACTGCATTTGGTTGGGGATGTGAATGGGGGAAGTACGGGCGCTGCAGAAGCGGTGGGTTCCCAATTAGGATTGGCGAATGCAGCAGGAAGGGCATTATGGGCACGACGGGCCTGTGTTTGTCTTTTTGGTGGCAGCGGGACACTACTTGTGCTTGCCACCTCACCAGCTTGAATTGCACTTATGGGACTCGCCACGTCACCAAGTGTTACTGCAGTGCTGGTTTGACTACGACCGGGGTGTACTAGGCCGCTGGCGCTTGCCAGTTCACCAAAACGCTACCAAAAAAAACTGTTAGCGATCGCAGGGATCAGGCCTGACTCTGCGAACGCTGCAGTTATGCGTTTAGTGTTTTGTAAGTGACAGTGATCGATCGATACTGCACTTGGGTGGGCTGGGCCGGGCGGAGGGGCAAAACGCAGGTGCTAGCAGGTATCTGGGCTGATCCCGCTAACACTGCGTTTTTGGGAACCCTAAACTGCTGGGGACGCTAGTATAGATCTGATCAGATCAGATATTGATCCGATCAGATACTATACCACTAAGGGAGGTGTACGGTGCGTGCGTGGGTGTTAGCGGTACTGGCGCTAACCTGATGCTGCCTGGGGCTGGTGCTTGCCAGTTCACCAAAACGCTACCAAAAAAACTGTTAGCGATCGCAGGGATCAGGCCTGACTCTGCGAACGCTGCAGTTATGTGTTTAGTGTTTTGTGAGTGACAGTGATCGATCGATACTGCACTTGGGTGGGCTGAGCTGGGCCGGGCGGAGGGGCAAAACGCAGGTGCTAGCAGATATCTGGGCTGATCCCGCTAACACTGCATTTTTGGGAACCCTAAACTGCTGGGGACACTAGTATAGATCTGATCGGATCAGATATTGATGCGTTCAGATACTATACCACTAAGGGAGGTGTATGCTGCGTGCGTGGGTGTTAGCGGTACTGGCGCTAATCTGACGCTGCCTGGGGCGACGCATATCACCGCCGGGCGATCAGGGGGCTAAACCTTTATTCGGTAATAAACGGCGGGTGCCCTGACACTATAAAAAATAAACGAACTAACCAGCGTCACCCGTAACGGTTATACGGTGATCAGTGGTGAAAGGGTTAACTAGGGGGCCATCAAGGGGTTAAAACATTTATTAGGTAGTATATGGGGGTCCCTGTCGCTATAAAACGCTGACGGCAAACCTAAATATTTACGTCCCTAACTAGCATCACCAGCGACACTAATACAGCGATCAGAAAAATGATCGCTTAGTGACACTGGTGACAGGGGGTTATCAAGGGGTTAAAACTTTATTAGGGGGGGTTAGGGGGGTACCCTAGACATACAGGGGGGTAATACTAACTGACCTAACACACTAACTGTCACAAACTGACACTAATGCAGTAATCAGAAAAAAAAAAAAAAACCTGCTTGGTGTCAGTTTGTGACAGGGGGGGGGTGATTGGGGGGTGATTGGGGGGTGATTGGGGGGCGATCGGGGGGGGGATCGGGGTGTTTTGTATGCCTGGCATGTTCTACTGTGTGTGTTTGTGTTGTGCACTCACATTCCAGTCTTCTCTCCTCGGCCCGGAACGGAAAATACCGAGCCGAGGAGAGATGACATCATTTCCTCTGCCTCTGTGTACAATACAGAGGCAGGGAAATGATCCCATTGGCTGGGAGCGATCGTGAGGGGGGGGCCACGAATGGATGGCCTCCCCCTCACCACCGATCGCCGGGGGAGATTTGCCGACCGCCGCAGGCATGGGGGGGTCCGATCGGACCCCCCACCCGCGGGCAGGCAGGGACGTACAGGTAAGCCCTTTTGCCTGCCCTTGCCGCTCTGCCGACGTACATCGGCGTGCGGCGGTCGGCAACTGGTTAAAGTCTACTTTTAGGAAGTGCCATGTGTGCATGTCTAGGAGTAAGCTTACGTGCTAACAGGGAACCTGGGCGATCCCGCCACATGAAAAACTTGTGATTCGTCCAGCGAAATTGTTTCTCGGCCCTTGTAGTAAGACAAATGTTAAGTTCCAAGCGAGATTGCTCCATTTTAATAAATAGATTAGGGGATGGAGAGCATTTATGTTGCTTATCTAAAGCTTCATATTCCTTAATTTTGGCAGAGATCAACTCATCACGAGCTTTTTTCAGTCTGGAGGACAGTTGAATAAAGATTCCCCTGACTGACGCTTTGTGGGCGGCCCAATTAATAGCAGGAGAAGTGTCTTCTGGCCTATTAGTATCGAAGTAAAACTTCAAATGATTAGAAATCTCAAGACAGTGAGATTCATCACTGAGAAGAGATTCATTTAAACGCCAGTGTGATTTTGCTAACCTAATGGCAAGGTCTGATAACTGAACCATAACTGGATCGTGGTCTGACCAGGAAGTAGATAGTATCTTGGCCGAATTTAGACAGCAGTCCTGAGAGGAGAAACACGTGGTCTATACGTGAGTAATGGCCATGTGCTCTGGAATAATGAGAGTAGTCTCTAGAGGTGGGATTGGCTTCCCTCCAGGCATCTATTAAGTCATAATGGTAAAGTAGTTGTGCAAATTTGCGACTTTGTTTGGGAGGGGATCGGAGCCCAGCGGTATAAGATTTGTCCTTGATAAGATCCAGGGCAAGGTTAGAGTCACCTGCTAAAATTATTTCTCCTTCAAATTCAGGAGCCATGGATCGTAACAGGGAGTGAAAGAATGCCACTTGTTTTGTATTGGGGGCATAGTAGATTAGAAAGGTGACTAATGTTTCCCCCAAGTGACCTTTAACCAAAAGATAGCGCCCTTCCTTGTCCCTAATGACTTTGGTTTCGGTGAACGATATTTGTCTAGAAAAGCAGAGGGCCACTCCCCTCTTCCTTTCTGACATGTTTGCATAATAACATAGAGGATAATCTTTATGGAGGTACCTAGGGGTAAATAGGGAAGTGAAGTGCGTCTCTTGAAGAGCCACAATGTCCGCCCCCAGAGATGGATAATGGGAGAAGGCCATAATGCATTTAGAGGGCGCCCCGAAACCCTGGACATTATGGGAAAGCAAGCGGATATTTTTGGAGTTGGCTATTATATTAGGCATAGGAGACAGTCAGACAATATCTATAAACAAACTCACCCACCGAACCGTGAGCTTCCGGATCCAGAAGAGCCAAGAAAACCTCCGGTTGACCCTCAGAAAAGAACAAAAAGAAATTAAAACAAATATAGAGAAGGAAAAGAAAAGAAACAAGATAATCGGGCCAGGTAACTCCCGGCACCGAGTGATATGGCATGGAGGTGTAGAAAATCAGGTATAAAAACGAATTAACAATTAAATGTCTCAGAGAGAAAGCTCAGAGTACGGAGGAGTCTTCACCAGAATCTAGTAATGGGAAGAGTCCTTCGAATGGGAAGAGCGCATAGACGCCCCCCCGGCAATAAAGGCACATGTGTTTCTGTTAAGGCCCTACTGCTCCGCCCAAGAAAACTAATAAGGCAACACAGTAAAATAACCAAAATTCGGTGTATAGGTATGCGAATCAATAATCAAAAATGATAATGTCCATCCTGAGAAAAAAAAATAAACAAATTAACCTTGTGAAAATGAACAGGAAACATGAAACATACAATGCTGTAGAACTGTTTAGGCAGTAGATGCATGGCGCATCATTTTCTCACGTGGAGAGAGAAAAAAAAGGGGGCCAAAAAAAGCAGCGGCTAATGTCCTGTAACCGGACCACGGAGAAGCCACCGCCCCACACAAAAGGATCCCTCAATAGCATACGATAAGTTCTCAAGATGTACGTGAGGAAGATGGTGTTTTCTTCTTCGGCGAAGTTGACCAAAGAGGGGAGAGTGGAGGAGGGGGGTCATTGGATCTGGACCGATTCTGGGATGAAGGGCTATGAGACATAAAACCCAGCTTCAGTAGAATCGTTTCACCTTCGGCGAATGTAGAAAAGGAGTAAGACTTGCTGTTAAAGGTGAATTGGAGCTTGAAGGGGGAGTTCCATCTGTAGCGAATCAATGATCAATCGATCAATGGTAGCAGCAAGGGTTTGAATGATCGCCTCTTTTGGATAGTAGCCTGAGAAATGTCTGCCTGTCTTAAGTCCGTCTATTTCCAAATCCGGATGTTCTCTAGCATAGCGCATCACTGCTTCCTTGATCTGGAAAAAGTGCGGCTTCACGATAACATCTCTGGGGGGGCCATCAGGTTTTGGAGGGACCAGCGCCCTATGGATGCGATCAATTTCCATATGGATCTCATCAATGTCAGGTACTGCAGCTTGCATTAGTGAAGAAGTGACAGAAGTGATGTCCTTCACATTTTCCGGTATACCTCTGATACAAAAATTATAGCGCCTAGCGCGATTTTCGAGGTTGTCAATTTTTGAGTAGGCTTCTTCGAGTCGGTCTTGTAGGTCGGTGATCATATTCGAGTTTTGGAAAACTCTGTGGACTGTGTCATCTACCTTAGATTCAATGCTCTCTAATCGGTTCCCCAGCTCCTGGAAATCTTGTTTTATGTCTAAAGCTAGTTTGTCAGTAGCTTTCACCAGCTCCCTTTGTAGAAAATCAGCAAAGCGGGCTAAAAGTATAGGGTCTCCCGAATAATGTGGTTGAGCTGATGGGATAGCAGGGAAATCAGCAATGCATTCCTGGTCAAGCTCTTGGTTGCCGGGCTGGCTGCATAGGGTTTCTGCCATCTCTCTGTCTAACACAGAGGAGGTATGAGAGTCTTGGCTAGGTGACAGGGCTGCAGCCTGTGAGGGAGACTGTGAAGGGCTAGGTGGTGAGCGGTGAGTGCTTGTAAGCTCACCTTCAGCTGGAGAGGGCACAGAGGAGCCCGTTTTTTAATGTCCAGTGCCCGGAGGTTTAGGGGTCTTCCTCTGTGGGAGCGGCCTCTCTGCTCCTGAAGCCGGCATCCCATGTGTATTGCAGCCGATCGCCATCTTGGATTCCCTCTGTGCAGCACGGGACGGATAACGGGAGCCGCTCTGGGGCTTTCCACATGGTCTGTGTGGCATCCAACCTGTTCCCTGTCCTCACCACAGGAGGATCGGGCTATTGTGGGCTGCGGGCAGAGTGCGGGGCTGCTTAATATAGCTGATTATGCCGGGGGTGTGCAGAGCAGCTCAGAGGCACATCTGCTCCGGCCGGCCGCACATGCGCTCTCCCGGACTGCACTATATACGCTGAACTGTATTATATACACTATACAGACTGCACTATATAGCGCTGAACTGCATTATATATACCAGTGATGGCGAACCTTGGCACCCCAGATGTTTTGGAACTACATTTCCCATGATGCTCATGCACGCTGCAGTGTAGTTGAGCATCATGGGAAATGTAGTTCCAAAACATCTGGGGTGCTAAGGTTCGCCATCACTGATATATACTATACGGACTGCACTATATACTCTGAACTGCATTATATATATGACATGGAAACTCCTCCTATCCTCATATTGATTAGTGGTTCCAAATTAATAATAACTACTACAGTAGGGAACAGACACAAAAGATACACTCGCATCTTTCCAAATAACTGTTCTGCTTTATTATGACGCAATTGAAGGTTTTTATACACATGATTACGTAGGTATCATATTATTATTTATAAAACACATGCAGCGCTAAAAATGTGCGTTTACATATTCAACATATATCTGTGAAAAAGTGCTGAAAACATAATGAATACCTATTAGGTAATGTGTAAAATTGTCTAACACATAAACAAATTGAAATAAAAGTCCATAGAAGTGTGATAGATCATATGTTAGTTCAAAAACACATGGGGGTTCATAGGCATAGATGGTGCCACAACTTCACATGGGGTGGAGACTGGAACCAACTCTGTATAGGGAGACACTTCACACATGGATCATCTACGTTCCAAATGAAGACTGCAAATGGTAAAAATGGGTATCCTTACCAGAAAAGGTGGACACAGTCAACGTACGGTGGAGTGTCATACAGACTTGAGGGATCCAACGATCCCAGGGATATCTAGCTGGAGAGGTCCTGACGGGGAGTCACGTCCAGGGCGGCTGTCACCGTTCGAGGGTATGGAAGTTCTCGATCAGGATGTCAATCTGGATGTCTCTCTCAGATGGACAGAGTGTATAAAGAAAAATGGCTAGGGCTCAGCAGGGTCCCATTCATGAAAGGAGACAAGAGCAAAAATTCTCCACATAGGGCATGAATCAGTTAAATAAGAAGCTTTTATTGAAAAGCTGGAAAAAGTGCTAAACAACGCACTTCAATATATAAAACGTGATCACAAAGAGAAAAAAATGAAATAAAATCGCGTGATAGCAAGGCATTTGTAGGCATTAGCAACCCGACATGTTTCGGACCATCGTCCTTCTACTGGGGCATAAGCCTGAATACCTGTACCACGCTCATATATATACAAGAATAGTTATACCAAATACCAGTCAGCTGTGTGGAACATAGATAATTACATAGGTAATTACATGGGAATACTTGGCAGCTGCATCAAGCAGCCACCCTGTGCTCAACTCAATACAAAAACCTACATTGCTGACACTACAAACTCTATTCTAGATAATCGTCCAATCACACCGCTCTATGCGGAGTCACGTGACCTACATTGCTGACACTACAATTTCTATTCTAGATAATCGTCCAATCACACCGCTCTATGCGGAGTCACGTGACGGCGTCATTGCGCGTGACGTCATCGCGCACCGGACGTCGCGCTCCAGGCCTCCTTTTCACTCAAGGAAGTGAGAGGCCAGATAGTGGAGTAATTACATCCACAACGGCCCTAGGAGACTGTCATAGCGCGTCAGTCCGGCGCGCTCCAGTGCACTCGACTTCCGGTGTCCCCAATGGGGGAAATTGGGCATTCTAGATACAGAGAAAATATATAAACTTATACATATGTAATCGGGCAATGCACAAAGACCAAATATAGATAACACATATGAATCCATGTACATAGCATTAAATCCATATGGTAAAATATATAAAATATAGGAAATATAGGAAAGAACATATTTTTTAAAACAAAATGCCTATTAGATACAATAGAGCCCTATTCCATAGCTATGTAGCAAGGTCTCAAGAGCTAGTATAGAAATAAATGTGTATATCAAGTACTATGAACACTTATTAGGACTTGTTAATAAAAGCGTTTACGTCCCATTCTACGTTTAACCCATGAGGGGAATAGCTTTTTAGTTGGTAAATCCAGAAAACTTCAAGCTGTGATACCCCCCTGGTATGTGAACCCCCTCTCCATGATGGAACAAATTTATCTATGATCTGAAATTTAGAGCCCCTCAGATTTTTATTATGGGACTCTAGGAAAGGACAAGGGACGCTGTGGTTAGTGCAACCTTTTTTAATAGCAGTAATGTGTTCATTAACTCGAATGTTAAATGATCTGATGGTACGGCCCACATACTGCATATTGCAGGGGCATGTATTCAGGTACACAATGTAACGCGTGGTACATGTGACAAAGTGCTTAATCTGATAAATGGTGGAAGTAACGGCAGACTCAAAACATACAGATCTGTGATTACCACAAAGATTGTGCATGCACACATTGCATTTCTTACAGGGATAGTGTCCTTTAGTCTCTGGGAAAAAGGACGGTCTAATAGGTGCTTCTATGACATTGCGAGAAATGTGATTCCGCAGCGATGGAGCCCCCCTAAAAGTGACACCTGCCCTAGTAGGGAGCACCGGGCCCAGGACCGGGTCACTTCTCAGGATGCTCCAATGGCGATTTAGGATTTGTTTAATCTGTCTGTGCTGGACAGAGAATTGAGTAAAGAGAGACCACTTGAATTTGTCATTAGGGATTGGTTTCGGTCGCACGGATGTCAACATCTTATGGTCTATAAGGGAGACTTTTGTGATCTCTTGATCTATCTGGGCAGGTTGATAGCCTTTTTCCAAAAACCGTTCCTTCAAAAACTGTGCTTGGTGTAAAAAATCAGTGATGTTAGTGCAGTTCCTACTAATGCGTAATAGTTGACTGCAGGGGTGTCACGTACCTTACAGCGGAGTCTGAAATGACGAGGGCGGCCTCTTGCACGGTCCCGGTCCTAGCGTCCCTGGAGGTTGAGACAGGGTTGCTAGGGCGGCGGAAGGGTGCAGGTGCCTGCTGGCAGGATCAGGAACCCAGAAGTCTTCGGAAGGAAGCTGAGGTGCTGATCCCTGGATGGATGCAGGAGAGGTCCAGCAGAGGAACTTGCAGGGTCAAGGCAGGCAGGAGTTGGCAACGTGCTGGCAACGAGGTACACAATCGGCAGGCAGAGACGTGGTCAGGGACTGGCGGAGGTTGGCAACAAACTGGCAGTGGGGTACCGAATCAGGAGACAGAGCCGTAGTCAGGAGTCCAAGCCGGGTTCAATACAGGAAGAAAGGCAGGCAGAGATGTAGGGGTGATCCGAGGGGGTAGTCAAGGCAAGCAGAGGTTCAAGATCAGGGTCAAGTAAACAAGGCAACAGCAAGGGTTCAGGAACGAGCTGAGACAATCCAGCATTGATGCTAGTCTGCTGATCGTTTAAATAGGGCACCTTGCGCCGTGATTTGTTGGAGTGCGAGCGTGCACGCGCTGACGTGCCCTCGTTCGTACGATCGCATTGCGTGCGTACCTAGTCCGGGGCTCGCTCGTTCTTACCGTACGTCCGGCTGGCACCCGGGAACGAGCGTTTGTGATGGTTCTCTGACATTGCCCCCTCCTTAAGGGCAGCCTCCGGATGCCCACCTGAGACCTCCTTTCCGGATGAGCACGATGAAAGGCTTGTATGAGTCTTGGGGCATGGAGGTTCCCTTCTGGTTCCCAGGAGTTTTCTTCTGGACCAAAACCCTTCCATTTAATTAAATATTGATTTTGTCCCCGCCTTCTCCTGCAATCTACAATGGTCTCAATTTCAAACTCTTCTTCCCCATCTACCATTATGGCCTCTGGGGGCCCTCTTTTACGACCAGGAAAGGGATTAACCACATCAGGATTCAACAAGGAGGTATGAAACACAGGGTGAATCTTAAATGAGTCGGGAAGTTCGAGCTCATAAGCCACTGGATTAATTTTTCTCTTGACCGGAAAGGGTCCTAGGTATTTAGGTCCCAATTTCCTGGATGGGCAGGTAAGTTTTAGATTCAAAGTTGACAGCCACACACGATCACCAACCTTCAAATCCAGTTCTCCTCTCCTCTTTCTATCAAAGAACCTCTTATTAACCTTTTTTGCTTTGGCAATGGTATCCTTTAACACCTGGTTATTGGTAGTAAGGAAATTTAATCTGTCCTGAACTGCAGGCAAAGGAGAGTCCGGAATCAATGTAGGCAAGAAGGAAGGATGGAACCCGTAGTTGGAGAAGAAGGGTGATTGGTTGGTGGCGGTATGAGCAGAGTTGTTAAATGCAAATTCTGCCAGCGGCAGAAGTGAGGCCCAATCATCTTGGGAGAAGGAGGTGAAGCAACGCAGATATTGCTCCAGCGTTTGGTTGGTACGCTCAGTCTGTCCGTTGGACTGGGGATGATAAGCCGAAGAAAAGTTGAGTTTGATGCCCAGCGCTTCGCACAGTGCTTTCCAAAATTTTGAAGTAAACTGTACTCCTCGATCCGAGACGATGTCACTAGGGATTCCATGCAATCTAACAACTTCTTTAACAAAGACTTTAGCAGTTTCAGTTGCTGATGGGGTCCCTTTCATAGGGATGAAATGTGACATCCTGGAGAGGCGGTCTACCACTACAAAAATAGATGAGAACCCCTCTGATGGAGGGAGCTCTACGATAAAGTCCATTGCGATTTTATCCCAGGGTCTCTCAGGAATGGGTAGAGGTCTTAATAGTCCCCATGCTTTGTTCTTGCTGTTCTTGTTCCTGAGACAGATTGAACATGAGCCAACATATTTCCTGCAGTCCTTTGCTAAACTAGGCCACCAGAAATGTCTCTGGATCAAATCCATGGTTTTGTATCCCCCAAAATGGCCGGCTAGTGGGTAGTCATGACACACTTGTAGGATGGTAGCACGTAAATTCTGTGGTATGAAAATTTTATTACCCCGCCAATAGAGCCCATCGTTCTCCTGAAGGTCTGTATCCAGAGACAGAGAGACTTCGCTGGATGCTTGACGGATCTGTGACATTAGGTCGGTTTGAATAAGTAGAAAATTTCCAGCCTGCAGGATAGTATCAGTTTGAGGTGGAACTTCAACTTCTGTAAACATATGCGATAACGCGTCAGGTTTCACATTCTTGGAGCCGGGCCGGTAGGTTATGTGAAAGTTAAAGCGTGAAAAGAAAAGAGCCCACCTTGCTTGTCTGGGCCTGAGGCGTTTGGCGGTCCTGAGGTATTCCAAATTTTTGTGATCCGTGAAGATTAGTATTGGGTGTGTTGCTCCTTCCAAGAGGTACTGCCACTCTTCTAAAGCCAATTTGATTGCCAACAGTTCTCGGTCCCCCACATCATAGTTCCTCTCTGAAGGTCCCAACTTCTTTGAGAAGAAGGCCACAGGGTGCATTAGATTCTTGGGTCCTTGGCGCTGGGACAGGATGGCCCCTACGGCGCTCTCTGAGGCGTCCACCTCCAGGATGTATGGAAGAGCGGGGTCAGGGTGCTTTAATAATGGAGCTGAGGTAAAAAGTCCCTTTAACTTATCAAAAGCAGCTTGGGCTGCCTCTGTCCATTGAAAACGGTTCTGTTTCTTGGTGAGCTGGGTGATGGGCATGATGATACCAGAGAAGTTTTTAATGAATTTTCTGTAGAAATTAGAGAAGCCGACGAACCGTTGTACCCCTTTCTTATCAGTGGGAGGTGGCCAGGACGTTATGGCTGCGACTTTTTGAGGATCCATTGCCATACCTCCTGTAGAAATCACCAGTCCGAGGAAGTGGATAGTCTGCCGTTCAAATTCGCATTTTGCGGCCTTGGCATAGAGTCCATTTTGTCTTAGCCTCAGAAGGACTTGTTTCACATGGACACGGTGAAGATCTAAAGAGGCAGAGAAAACTAGGATAACGTCTAGGTAGACAATCATGAATAGATCTAGAAAGTCTCTGAAAATATTGTTCACAAAATGCTGGAAGGTTGCTGGAGCATTGCATAATCCGAAGGGCATGACGAGGTATTCAAAGTGGCCAAAACGAGTCCGTAAGGCCGTTTTCCACTCGTCTCCTTCCCTGACTCTGATCAGATTGTAAGCACCTCGTAAATCCAACTTGGTGAAGACTCTTGCAGAGCGGAGTCTCTGGAGCAATTCTGGAATCAGAGGCAAGGGGTAGCGATTTTTAACGGTGATCCGGTTTAACTCTCTGTAATCCACACATGGACGGAGCGAATGGTCTTTCTTTTCAACAAAGAATATTCCTGCCCCGGCTGGTGATGTTGAGTGACGGATGAACCCCTTCTTGAGGTTCTCATTCACATAGTCTTTTAGGACTGCGAGTTCAGGCTCTGACAGAGGAAAGATCCTCCGAAATGGGATTTCTGCCCCTGGTAAAAGTTCAATCGGGCAATCGTAGGCCCGGTGCGGGGGAAGAGTATCGGCTTTCTGCTTGTCGAAAACATCCAAGAAATCATGGTACACGGATGGGACAAGGTCTTGGGATTCGGATACTGATTTGAGACACCCAATAACTGGAGCTGTGGTGTGGAGGATCTGGAGACAGCTTTTGAGACAGTAGGAGGATTGAAAGACTACCTGGCCGGTTGTCCAGTCTATCTGTGGGTTGTGTGCTTGCAACCATGGCATTCCTAAAATGATCGGAAAAAGTGGTGAGGATATAACGTCCAGGCACAACAGTTCTTGGTGATTGGGTAAGATGTTGGCAGGCAAAGGTTGGGTTTCTTGGATGATAGGCCCAGATTTGATGTTGGACCCATCAGCTAATTGGATGAACAGTTTATGTTGCTTCGATCGCAGCGGAATGTTGTGTTGCAGGGCAAAGGCATGGTCAATGAAGCAACTGCAGGCACCGGAGTCAATTATGGCCTGTATCTGAAGCACCCCTTCTGGAAGCTGTAGAGAAACAGGAACAGCAATGTGAGTCGTTCTTGCTAGAGTTAATGCATAACGATCAAGAAGAGGAGAGTCACACTTACGGGTCTTGTTGGGACACATATTGGCGTAATGAATGGCTTCCCCACAGTAGAGACAAAGATTATTCATACGACGGCGTTGTTTTTCTTCCGGAGTCAAGGGTGCACGAAGCAAACCCAACTGCATTGGTTCTGGAGGTTCAGTGGTAGGAGCAGACAGTGGGGGTGTGGAGGTAGGTAGGCGACTGGGTACTCTGGGTAGCATCCACATGGGCCGATACTGGCTGGTCCTTTCAGATCTTCGCTCCCTCAGCCGGCGATCGATCTGAATGGACAGTT
Organism: Lithobates septentrionalis; assembly: GCA_037952835.1. Classification (NCBI taxonomy): domain Eukaryota; kingdom Metazoa; phylum Chordata; class Amphibia; order Anura; family Ranidae; genus Lithobates; species Lithobates septentrionalis. Next base: position 2,449,829 of record JBBDGP010000878.1, on the reverse strand, counting down.
GAATTAGTTCTTCGAGGGAATCGGGGATCCCCACACGAGCTAGTTCATCCTTGAGTGCCTCCGAAAGCCCTAAACGGAACTGAAAACGGAGAGCGGCGTCGTTCCAATGTGTGTCAGTACTCCACCGTTTAAAGTCTGTAACATAGTCCTCCACGGGCCTACGACCCTGCTGGAGGGTGTGGAGGCTGGCCTCGGCTGTGGTAGTACGCTGGGGATCATCATACAGTTTGGCCATTTCATCCAAAAAAGAGTCCATGGTACCCAGCAAGGGACTGGCTTGTTCCAGTAAATGATGGGCCCAGGTTTGAGGTTCTCCCTGCAGTAATGAAATGATGAACCCCACCTTGGTACTTTCCAAAGAAAAGGTGCGGGGCTGAAGCAAGAAGTACAAATGGCAGGCATTCCTGAAAGCACGGAATTTGCTGCGGTCACCCATAAATTTCTCCGGAGCAGGAACTCGTGGTTCTGGGGGTGGCACCACTACTGTGGGTGTAGAAACTGGAGTTGATGATGCAGGTGCTGTGGCCTGAGGTGCTGAGATGTTTGGAGAGAGAGATTCCACTCGTTGTTCAAGTCGCTGGTAGCCATCTTGCAGGCCCTGAACTGCTTGGGTGAGATTTGTGATCTGTTGACACAGAGCGTCCATAGCTGAGGCCCCCCTTTCAGACTCCATTTTGGCTGGATTGTACTGTCACGTACCTTACAGCGGAGTCTGAAATGACAAGGGCGGCCTCTTGCACGGTCCCGGTCCTAGCGTCCCTGGAGGTTGAGACAGGGTTGCTAGGGCGGCGGAAGGGTGCAGGTGCCTGCTGGCAGGATCAGGAACCCAGAAGTCTTCGGAAGGAAGCTGAGGTGCTGATCCCTGGATGGATGCAGGAGAGGTCCAGCAGAGGAACTTGCAGGGTCGAGGCAGGCAGGAGTTGGCAACGTGCTGGCAACGAGGTACACAATCGGCAGGCAGAGACGTGGTCAGGGACTGGCGGAGGTTGGCAACAAACTGGCAGCGGGGTACCGAATCAGGAGACAGAGCCGTAGTCAGGAGTCCAAGCCGGGTTCAATACAGGAAGCAAGGCAGGCAGAGATGTAGGGGTGATCCGAGGGGGTAGTCAAGGCAAGCAGAGGTTCAAGATCAGGGTCAAGTAAACAAGGCAACAGCAAGGGTTCAGGAACGAGCTGAGACAATCCAGCATTGATGCTAGTCTGCTGATCGTTTAAATATGGCGCCTTGCGCCGTGATTCGTTGGAGTGCGAGCGTGCACGCGCTGATGTGCCCTCGTCCGTACGATCGCATTGCGTGCGTACCTAGTCCGGGGCTCGCTCGTTCTTACCGTACGTCCGGCTGGCACCCGGGAACGAGCGTTTGTGATGGTTCTCTGACAAGGGGACAGAATCCAGCCAAGGGCCGTAGTGGCAACTGTCCATGGAGATATAGCCATTTCTGTCCGTCGGCTTAAAGAAGGTGGTGGTTACAATCCGACGGTCAGAAATGGCAATCTCCAAATCCAAGAAATGTATCGAAACTGTGCTCAGTTAGTACGTGAGGGTAATACCCCTATCGTTATGGTTCAAAGTAGCCATAAAATCATGGAGGGTTTCCTCGTCACCTTTCCATAGGAGGAGGATGTCGTCTATATATCTAGCCCATAAACACAGCTCAGGACGCTGTGCGGGATAGATGACATCCTCCTCCCAAAGGGCCATGAAAAGGTTAGCGAGGCTGGGGGCAAATTTGGCCCCCATCGCCACGCCTTTCCTTTGCAAAAAAAATTGGTTATTGTGATTGGATGATTATCTAGAATAGAGTTTGTAGTGTCAGCAATGTAGGTTTTTGTATTGAGTTGAGCACAGGGTGACTGCTTGATGCAGCTGCCAAGTATTCCCATGCAATTACCTATGTAATTATCCATGTTCCACACAGCTGACTGGTATTTGGTATAACTATTCCTGTATATATATGAGCGTGGTACAGGTATTCAGGCTTATGCCCCAGTAGAAGGACGATGGTCCGAAACATGTCGGGTTGCTAATGCCTACAAATGCCTTGCTATCACGCGATTTTATTTCATTTTATTCTCTTTGTGATCACGTTTTATATATTGAAGTGCGTTGTTTAGCACTTTTTCCAGCTTTTCAATAAAAATTCTCCTATGTGGAGAATTTTTGCTCTTGTCTCCTTTCATGAATGGGACCCTGCTGAGCCCTAGCCATTTTTCTTTATACACTCCGTCCAACTGAGAGAGACATCCTGATTGACATCCTGATCGAGAACTTCCATACCCTCGAACGATGACGGTCGCCCTGTACGTGACTGCCCATCAGGACCTCTCCATCTAGATATCCCTGGGATCGTTGGATCCCTCAAGTCTGTATGACACTCCACCGTACGGTGACTGTGTCCACCTTTTCTGGTAAGGATACCCATTTTTACCATTTGCAGTCTTCATTTGGACTGTAGATGATCCATGTGTGAAGTGTCTCCCTATACAGAGTTGGTTCCAGTCTCCACCCCATGTGAAGTTGTGGCACCATCTATGCCTATGAACCCCCATGTGTTTTTGAACTAACATATGATCTATCACACTTCTATGGACTTTTATTTCAATTTGTTTATGTGTTAGACAATTTTACACATTACCTAATAGGTATTCATTATGTTTTCAGCACTTTTTCACAGATATATGTTGAATATGTAAACGCACATTTTTAGCGCTGCATGTGTTTTATATTTATTCATTTGTATACTGTCCACCACATTGTTACATGCCGGCAGCTATCACCTATATAATTTTGTAATAGCGCAATTATTGATTGGTTTTTATTGATTATCACATTAATATTGCAATTGTACTTTTATGGTAACAAGGGGCATAACATAGGCAGACTAATTCTAATCAGGACTCGAAAGAATGCAAACATGTAATGAAAACATTATTAGTGCCGTGTGCACAGTGAGGGCAGTGTGCAATACATACAAAATAGAATACAATTATATACAGAACTTACAAATCTCCTTTACAGTCTCCTCTCTTTTGATCAATATTTTGATCACTAACCATATCTGCTATCACCTTTAACCTGGAACCTCCACTGGTGGAGATAGTCCTGGCCAAAGAGGCAAAAACTCTATTGTGGAGAAAATAATAGCTGAGCAGCTTTTTCATTACAAAATTACTTTTCATTGTGAAAAACAAATGATTGATAAGACATATTTACAGAGTACTGGCTGTACACTCCTGTGGCCAGAATGGCCCTCTAGCTTAATTGTGAGCATGCTGACTTATCAGCATATGTAATCACAGACCATTCTACATAAAATGGAAGACATACAAAAGACAAATATAACCTCGACAATGCTAAACTACTTTTCAAATCACATTATATATATATATATATATAAAATCAGGGGAAAATCGTGGGTGCGTGTTATACGCCGATCCCCACTCTCTGTGTGGCAAAAAACAGCGAGCGCCGTGAAAAAAACCGAGCGCCGACGGAGAAAAACAAGCACCACCGAAAAAGACCGAGCTGAGTGCTCGGCTCCACTCGCAGTCATGCCGTCCCGCCGCCCCGCCTCCCTGCTGAGGATGAGAAGCGAGTGCTTCCGAAAAAGACGGAGCTGAGTATACTGTGTACTCGGCTCGGCTCCGCTCGCAGTCCCGCCCAGCTCCTTTGATGGACATAACACTCCGTCCAATGGCAGGACTGGGCAGGACTGGGCGGGACTGCGAGCGGAGCCGAGCCGAGTACACAGTATATCCGGCTCGGTCTTTTTCGGATGCGCTCGCTTCTCATCCTCAGCAGGGAGGCGGGGCGGCATGACAAGCCGAGTACACAGGCTCTGTCGGCGGCAGATTTAAATGGCGCAAACGGCACATGGCATTGGGCAAGGCTGCACTGGGCAAGGCTGCATTGGGCAAGGCTGCACTGGGCAAGACTGCACTGGGCAAGGCTGCACTGGGCAAGGCTGCACTGGGCAAGACTGCACTGGGCAAGGCTGCATATGACTAAGGGCAAGGCTGCTTATGACAATGGGCAAGGCTGAAAATTGGACTTAGCAAGGCTGCAAACGGCACTGGGCAAGCTGCAAATAGACACTGATCATTCTACAATGATGGACAAGGCTACAGATGGACATTGATAACGCTGCATTGATGGGCATTTAAATGTAAGTTTTTTTTCCTTAAACTTCCCTCCAAAAAGTTTTTTTCCTTAAAATGCCCTCCTAAACTTGGGGTGCGTGTTATACGCCGGCGTGTGTTATACGCCGATAAATACGGTATATATATATATATATATATATATATATATATATATATATATATATATATACACAGTATCTAACAAAAGTGAGTACACCCCTCACATTTTTGTAAATGTTTTATTATATCTTTCATGTGACAATACTGAAGAAATTACACTTTGCTACAATGTAAAGTAGTGAGTGTACAGCTTGTATAACAGTTTACATTTGCTGTCCCCTCAAAATAACTCAACACACAGCCATTAATGTCTAAAACGCTGGCAACAAAAGAGAGTACACTCCTAAGTGAAAATGTCCAAATTGGGCCCAAAGTGTCAATATTTTGTGTGGCCACCATTATTTTCCAGCACTGCCTTAACCCTCTTGGGCATGGAGTTCACCAGAGCTTCACAGGTTGCCACTGGAGCCCTCTTCCACTGCTCCATGATGACATCAAAGAGCTGGTGGATGATCACTCCTCCACCTTCCGTTTGAGGATGCCGCACAGATGCTCAATAGGGTTTAGTTCTGGAGACATGCTTGGCCAGTCCATCACCTTTACCCACAGCTTCTTTAGCAAGGCAGTGGTTGTCTTGGAGTTGTGTTTGGGGTCGTTATCATTTTGGAATACTGGCCTGTGGCCCAGTCTCTGAAGGGAGGGGATCATTCTCTGCTTTAGTATGTGACAATACATGTTGGCATTCATGGTTCCCTCTATGAACTGTAGCTCCCCAGTGCCGGCAGCACTCATGCAGCCCCAGACCATGACACTGCCACCATCATGCTTGACTGTAGGCAAGACACACTTGTCTTTGTACTCCTCACCTGTTTGCCACCACACACAGGCTTCATTCTGGGACAACAGCCATGCAAACCAATTTGATGCAGTGTGCGGTGTATGGTCTGAGCACTGACAGGCTGAGCCCCCACCCCTTCAACCTCTGCAGCAATGCTGGCAGCACTCATATGTCTATATCCCAAAGACAACCTCTGGACATGACGCTGAGCATGTGCACACAACTTCTTTGGTCGACCAAGGACTTCCTGGACTGTTCTGAGTGGAACCTGTCCTGTTAAACCGCTGTATGGTCTTGGCCACCATGCTGCAGCTCAGTTTCAGGGTCTTGGTAATCTTCATATAGCCTAGGCTATCTTTATGTAGAGCAACAATTCTTTTTTTCAGATCCTCAGAGAGTTCTTTGCTATGAGGTGCCATGTTGAACTCCCAGTGACCAGTATGAGAGACTAATAGGGCGTACACACGGTCGGACTTTGTTCGGACATTCCGACAACAAAATCCTAGGATTTTTTCAGACGGATGTTTGCTCAAACTTGTTTTGTCTACACACGGTCGCACAAAGTTGTCGGAAAATCTGATCGTTCTAAACGCGGTGACGTAAAACACGTACGTCGGGACTATAAACGGGGCAGTGGCCAATAGCTTTCATCTCTTAAAAACAAACAGCATAGGCACTCACATGAGTGTAGACAGGTGGGCCGCACACCCCATAAAGTGCAAAAAATTATACGAGAACCCCCTATCAGGGCTTTAAAGCAGCCAATGAAGTACAGTATCAATAGTTGAAAAAAATTCAGTTTTATTAGTACAAAAAATATAAATAGCATATTATAAAAATCGCTGAGGATAAATACTGACTATTCGAGTCAAGACATGAACTGAATATGACATACCATTACAGTGAACAAAGCATACAATTAAACCAAGTGCCAGGCACAATGCATTAAAGGGCAACCAAGGTTATCTTAAATGTTGGATTCTTAAAATAGGTGACAACAAATATTGCCTATAAATGAGGGCAATACAGTACATATATGTGGAACAACAGGAGTTGTATACGTAGATCCTGATGCGTTTCGACCCTTCCCGGGTCTTCTTCAGAGGATGGTTGTCCACTGTGAAGAGGTCAACATGTGTCAAACATAGCATCAAATCCAACAGTACCAAACTTATATATGTGCACCATCTACTATAGTTGCCTGGATCATATAATTACCTATTACAGGAATTCTGACGTTTCCGCGTTCAGTTTAAGCATTGTAGATTATTTTAGGTGGTACAATTTCTCCTCTGTTCCCCTGTCTCCCCTGTGTCAGACCAACTCCCAAGGGAGCGGGCGGTGGGCCAAGTGTATCTTGCGAGGGATCACATCTATCAGCCCCCCATATAGGAGGGGGAAGGAGAGGAGGGGGCAACGAACAACCCGAACTGCACCTGAATGGGTACACGTTAATGCTAGAAGTAGAAAAATATTAAGTGTTAAATACTAAAGAGCGAGGGGTCAAATAATTGATCCACACAGATTGGGAAATACCCCAACTATGGAGATTTATAAAAATATTGAATAGTAGGTACATGGGTGTGCAGAGGGCATTGCTAAGGAAAAGGGAGAAAGGGGAGGAAAAGCTGAAAGGGAAAGGAAAAGGAAGAGGGAAAGAAGGAAAGAGGGAAAGAAGGAAAGGAAGGGAATGTGAGGGGAAGTGAAAGAAAAGGAAAAAAGTAAACCAAAAGTGTGTATGTGAAAATGAAACGAGTGGAGGATAGCAAATGCCCTACTGCCAGTCAATCCCCATGTAACATAAAAAAATATGTGTAAAAAGCAATCAGGTATAATTGGGATAAACATGCTTTTTCGGAGGGGTATGCCTACAGATGGAGAAACCATGCGTTTCCATCTAATAACCAACCACGCCAGGAACCCAAGAACAAAAAGAATACTCAAATTTCGAAATTTCGGGGATCCTCGGATCCCGAACCCGAACGTAAGAACTCCTTCCAACACAATCAAGTGCGGAGTAAAGCACAACAGAAAAGAGATCGCAGCTTCAGGAATTCTCCTGAACACGACTCTAAGAAACGCGCGATGGATACTGTCAAGCTCCTACTTACCAGACCGGTGAGTCCGCTTGGGCAGAGGGTAGGCTCCCTTACGCGTCCGACTCGCGGCCCCTGGTAAAGCAAACAGGAGGCACAGGAGTACGGAGTGGTATGAGAGTCTGTATGCAACAGTCCAGATACTGCAGGATGAGCAGGTGAGATGGCTGGAACTGGCTGGAACACAGGCAACAAGACTGAGCAGGATTGTCAGGAGACTGGGTTCGGCAACAGACTGGCAGCAGAGGTACAGTGGAGCAGGCAAACGGATGGTCAGGAGGCAGGCCGGGTTCGGTAACAGACAGGCAGCAGAGGTACAGTGGAGCAGGCAAACGGATGGTCAAACAGGCAGAGGTCAGGTACAGGCAGAGTTCAAGGGGAGGTCCAGGAGACAAGGCCGGGTCGTCAGGTAATCAGGAACAGTTCAGATACAACGGTCAGGTACTAGGACGGCAAGCTGTTGATCAGGCAGCACTGATCACAGAGGGACGCCGGCTTAAATGGGCCGTTTGGCGCCAAACGACGTGCACGCGTGCGCACCAGCACACACAGGCGCGCACCCCCGCACACCGGCATGCACCACAGGCCGATCCCGAACACACGCCAGCACCACGAGGAACGCGCACAGCGGAGTCCACAGGAACGCGCGCGCCGACGCGCCCCGACGCACACCGCCGCGGGCACCCTGCCCGCCGAGGTACGCTCTCTGACAGATACTGTTTCTACACAAGCAGATCCTCATGATGCCCAACCCGGCCGCACTGCGACAAACGATTGCACTACGGAGGCGGGCAGGGTAACATCCCCTGAATTAAACAGTAACACCTTACCCACGCAGGAATTCCCTAAACACTCTACTCCTCCTGTCGGCTCGAACAAAGTAGCTTCACAAAAAGCTTTAAACTCCTCTCAGGGACCTGCGTCCCCACAGACCCACAAAACAGGCAAGGGTTTGGACCCCTTCGTGGTGCGGATACAACAAACCACCTAAGTGTGGTTAACCTATCCTCCACCAATCTGTCACCTAGTGAGATACAATTCTTGTCCCGTGGACTAACTTTCTGTCCGGAACAACATTTTGATGTCCTACAACTTTTCGCACGCAGGCTATTACTTAATATACCTGCATGCAAAGGATGACTCGGAAGGTGACGCTGTGGATGGGCCTTTTCTTAGCATGAAAGAATGTAGGGCCTTACGAGACTTAACTCTCCTTTATCAAGAAAACAACACAGTGGATTTAATAGATCAAATCGATCTGGACGCCTTACTGCAGGAGGTGGACAAATCGACCCCAAATCCCCTTATGATGTTTAAAAAGGCTTCTACTACATTCCCTTCTTCAAGTATTAACCCCAACGTAGCAGTATTTATAAGGCAAACCATCCGTGATATATGCAAACTATCACAAACTCAATCCAAACCGGCTAATCTTTCTGATGATGAAAACGCAGCCCTTCAAAGCCTCATAAAAAATCCCACAATTGTGATAAAACCCTCAGACAAGGGGGGCAACGTAGTCGTCATGAATAATGATGACTATGTTTCAATGTGTCTGGACATATTAAAAAACAAAGAATGGTACAAAGTAATTTCAGCCCTCAACATTAACCAATATAATTCCAGCTTTTACAACATGATCGATCGTGCATTCCATAGAGGGGAAATTACTAAAAATATCTATGAATTTATCAGAACTCCACACCCCAAGGTAGCTACGTTCTATAGTCTACCCAAGATACATAAAAATCCGACAAAACCCACAGGCCGCCCCATTGTCTCTGGCAATGGAGCCATATCCGAAAATCTAAGCCGTGTCATAGATGCACATCTGCAACCCCTTGTTCTGGCCTTGCCCTCCTTTGTCAAGGACACAATACAATTCCTACAACTCATTAGCGATTTGAGGCTACCTGAGAATGCAATTTTAGTGACCATAGACGTCGAAGCGTTGTACAGCAGCATTCCCCATTCCAAGGGTTTGGCTGCTGTGCAAAGGGCCTTGCAACAGTATTCTCAATATGACCCGGCTTTGGTTAGGTTCATTTTGAATGGGCTGCATTATATACTGCATCATAACCATTTTTGTTTTGACAACTCCCACTACCTCCAGGTACAGGGTGTGGCTTTGGGGACCTGTTGTGCCCCCTCTTACGCCAACCTGTACCTGGGGGAGTGGGAGAAGTCCCTCCTGGATGACGAGGACCTTGTCGAATACACCAGCCATATAACCAAATGGCTGAGGTATATCAACGACGTCTTCGTCGTCTGGGAGGGACCCGAGACTAAACTATTCGAATTTTTCAATAAAATCAATGTGAACGATCGTAATTTGAAGTTCACGATGACCCATGACCTCCACAGCGTCACCTTTCTAGATGTCTCCGTTTCGATCACTGCGGAAGGACATCTTTCCAGCACTCTGTTTCGCAAGACAACTGCTGGGAATACGGTCCTTCATTTTGATAGCTTTCATCCGATCCCATTGAAGAACTCGATCCCCTATGGACAGTATTTGCGCCTTCGGCGCAACTATTCCAGTGACACTTTGTTTATAAAAGAAGCAGAGGGGCTCCAAAATCGACTGTTAGCAAGGGGCTACAGTAGATCTTGCCTTAAAAAAGCTTACAATCAGGCTATAGGACACTCCAGATCCCAGCTACTCTTCAAACCCAAACCTTCCCGAAGCTCTGAACGCAACCCCACCCGGATTATCATGCGCTACTCCCGACAACATCAGGCTATTAGAAAGATCATAGAGCGCTATTGGAGCATCCTCACAGACGACCCCAAGCTGCGTGGATTTGTTCAAGACAAACCCACCATAACGTACAAAAGAGCTATGTCACTACGTGACAAGCTCGTTCGTAGTGAATACACCAATGATAATAAGAGATTCAAGCACTGTTCCGCAGTGGGTTCCTTCCCCTGTGGACACTGCTCATATTGTTCCCTCATCAAGCAGGATAAAATCTTTGTTTTGCCCAATGGCAACCCATTCACACCTAAACAGTTTGTGAATTGCCGCACTAGCAGAATAGTATACTTGATGGAATGTGAATGTGGTGCATACTATGTGGGGAAAACCAGGCAGGAATTCTGGAAACGCATTTCTCAACATGTTTACAGCATGGAGGTGGGGAACCCGTACCTCCCTATTGGGAGGCACATAATTTTTACACACAATTATAGAGTTCCCAGAGTCACTCTTGTGGCCCTTTATAAAATAAACATCCCCAACAGAGGTGGCGACTGGAATAAGTCTGCTGCAAAAAGAGCAGAGATGGATATTCCAGTTACAGGCCACCTCTCCACCAGGTTTAAATGAATCAATTTCGTTCGCCCCCTTTCTGCAGGGGTTCTCATTGGGGAAGACACAATAACTTCCCCTTCCCCCCCCTTTTTTCCCCTCTCCCCATGCTGACCTTAGCGAATTTTCCTCAATACATTTTTTCCATTAGCGTTTCTAGCTCTGTGTATACTGCTGCCTGGTTTTCCCCACGCACAATCACTAAAGTTATCATTATTATTTTTCTCACTACGTCTATATGTATGAGATGCATATTTATGTGTATGTTATTGGATTTAACAAAATGGACCATGTGCTTTGTATTGTTCTACCCCTAAGTGAAATCTAGCCTTTAAACAGTTCGGAGTTCTTTATTGCTTTAATACTTGGTATTATGTAATTTTTCCTTTTGTATATGTACTATTTTGATTGCGCAGGTTGTAAAAGAATAATGTCTTTAAAACTGTGGAATTATGTCAAAGTATATAATGCCATGCAGAGTACGATGCATTTAATATGGCCAGCCAGCAATCAATCCACGGCACACAGACCACATGTGTAGCACCATTGAATAGGTTATGTAAATGGTTTGTGCCATGTTTCATTATTATTACTATTATTTCCGCACAACAGTATATTCCGGGCAGTATGGCTCTATGCTCCCCGTTGCCTCCCCTAGTGCCTGTATTTCTCCTCTGGGGGCGGGGGTGCACCTTTGCATCTTCCTGGCAGAGTGAGAGAGGAGACGCTTGGGCCCTGCGTCTCCTAAATGCGCCCACTAGGTGGCCTCACCTGAGTGGGACGCTTCTCTCCCTGCCAGCGGCGTCCCGGATCCTTTCCGGACACCGCACTCACGCGCGCGTGCCCTAGGGCGCGTGCGCGTGACGTAGCGGCGCCTGCGCAGTTGCGGTGGAAGCGACGGGGACGCCCGAAGGTGTCTTCCTTTCCGGAACGCCGGGGGGATCACACTAGGGTGCACAGCTGTGCTGCTCCTTTCCCCCAATGGAGGGGGAGGAGGGAGTGACGCAAGGCATACTGGCACCTGACGGGAGTTAGCCAATTGGCACTCCCCATAAATATGGGAAACCTCAGGGGACATTTATCGGATTCTTTCTAATCTGGAGACAGACTACACAGACTGACAGAAAATACTGGTAAGCATACATGGAATGATTGTGATATTTCTTTAGCGACTTGGTTCTTTTAAATCATTGCTGACCTTGTCATGATTTATTTATACCTTAACTTTTCAGTATCCAGAACATTTCAGTTCTTTTATTCAGTTCCGCTGAATTAGGTAATTAGTTCCGACACCACCCTTGCATTTTCACATTGTTTGTCACCTTCACTGTTTGATGATTGTATTGTGCACGTTTGCCCAACATGGTTTCCTTTCACTTCAGCCCTCACACATTTCCTTCCTCCCCCCTTCCTTTCTCTGTCACACACCCTCTTTCCACCCCACACACAGACCCACCTTCCACCCTTCCACATCACCCTCCCCTCAACCACCCCCCACCCTACTCCCCCCTCCCCCCCCCAGCACCCCCCCTTTTTCCGTCCTTTCCTTTCTCCCCTTTTTCCTTCCCCTTCCCTCTTTCCTCCCTTGGTCTTCCTTCTCCTCCCACCCTTTCCCTTTTCTTTCCCCTTCCCTCTCTCCCCTTTTTTCCCCCCTCCCCTTCTTATTCACCCCTTTTTTATCACTCTAATCCAACCTGTCTGGTCTTTCCCTTCCCCTCTTCAACTCTCCCCCCCCATTTCACTCCGTTCATTCACTGGTGGTTTGTCGGCACCTTTACCTGATTGCTTTTTACACATATTTTTTTATGTTACATGGGGATTGACTGGCAGTAGGGCATTTGCTATCCTCCACTCGTTTCATTTTCACATACACACTTTTGGTTTACTTTTTTCCTTTTCTTTCACTTCCCCTCACATTCCCTTCCTTTCCTTCTTTCCCTCTTTCCTTCTTTCCCTCTTCCTTTTCCTTTCCCTTTCAGCTTTTCCTCCCCTTTCTCCCTTTTCCTTAGCAATGCCCTCTGCACACCCATGTACCTACTATTCAACATTTTTATAGATCTCCATAGTTGGGGTATTTCCCAATCTGTGTGGATCAATTAATTGACCCCTCGCTCTTTAGTATTTAACACTTAATATTTTTTTACTTCTAGCATTAACGTGTACCCATTCAGGTGCAGTTCGGGTTGTTCGTTGCCCCCTCCTCTCCTTCCCCCTCCTATATGGGGGGCTGATAGATGTGATCCCTCGCTAGATACACTTGGCCCACCGCCCGCTCCCTTGGGAGTTGGTCTGACACGGGGGAGACAGGGGAACAGAGGAGAAATTGTACCACCTAAAATAATATACAATGCTTAAACTGAACGCGGAAACATCAGAATTCCTGTAATAGGTAATTATATGATCCAGGCAACTTTAGTAGATGGTGCACATATATAAGTTTGGTACTGTTGGATTTGATGCTATGTTTGACACATGTTGACCTCTTCACAGTGGACAACCATCCTCTGAAGAAGACCCGGGAAGGGTCGAAACGCATCAGGATCTACGTATACATCTCCTGCTGTTCCACATATATATACTGTATTGCCCTCATTTATAGGCAATATTTGTTGTCACCTATTTTAAGAATCCAACATTTAAGATAACCTTGGTTGCCCTTTAATGCATTGTGCCTGGCACTTGGTTTAATTGTATGCTTTGTTCACTGTAATGGTATGTCATATTCAGTTCATGTCTTGACTCGAATAGTCAGTATTTATCCTCAGCGATTTTTATAATATGCTATTTATATTTTTTGTACTAATAAAACTGAATTCATTCAACTATTGATACTGTACTTCATTGGCTGCTTTAAAGCCCCGTTAGGGGGTTCTCGTATAATTTTTTTTTTGAGCTTTCATCTCTTTATTTATTCTGAGCATGCGTGGCACTTTGTCCGTCGGATTTGTGTACACACGATCGGATTTTCCGACAACGGATTTTGTTGTCGGAAAATTTTATCTCCTGCTCTCCAACTTTGTGTGTCGGAAAATCCGATGGAAAATGTCCGATGGAGCCCACACACGGTCGGAATTTCCGACAACATGCTCCGATCGGACATTTTCCATCGGAAAATCCGACCATGTGTACGGGGCATAAGAGTGATTACACCAAATTTAACACACCTGCACCCCATTCACACCTGAGACCTTGTAACACTAATGAGTCACATGACACAGGGGAGGGAAATGGCTAATTGGGCCCAATTTGCACATTTTCACTTAGGGGTGTACTCACTTTTGTTGCCAGCGGTTTAGACATTAATGGCTGTGTGTTGAGTTATTTTGAGGGGACAACAAATGTACACTGTTATACAAGCTGTACACTCACTACTTTACATTGTAGCAAAGTGTAATTTGTCACATGAAAGATATAATAAAACATTTACAAAAATGTGAGGGGTGTACTCACTTTTGTGAGATACTGTGTATATATATATATATCGGATGACTGAACCATCAGACGTGTGATCTGCAATCTGATTCTATAGCAGCAGAGGAGTGTCGGGAGAGTGGAACCGAGCGAGCAGGGGCTTGTTACAATATATATATATATATATATATATATATATATATATATATATATATATATATATACAGTATACACGTCTGATGGTTCAGTCATCCGATGCTCCGGGATTAGAACTACAGCTATGTGCCGTTCTAACCCAGTTGTGATAGCTCAGAACAAACACCAGGCAGGCTGTATGTAAGTTCAACCAGGAATCTCTCTTTATTGACAGGAATACAGTCTCTTTTATACAGTAAAAGAGGAGGTGCAGACCTCCTGCTCATATTACTCTAACAATACACCTGTAACCTAATTAATCTAATTAACATGGGCTAATTAACTAATCCATTTAGACAGCCTAGATGACTCAGACATGACCTTTAGGCCATACTGGCCGTCTTGCAGCTCAGAAAACCCAATCAACATTATCACAATAGCAGAGTTAATTAACACAAACAACAATGGGGATCTAATGACTCTTAGATCCCATACTAGAGACTTATTTACAATACACATTCTAGCAGGCAACAGACAGACAGGTGGCTGGAATTTACATCAGCATCTCCTAACAGTATCTGTCCCAGCATTATGAATCAGCCACTATTTCTAATATGGCAAATCCAGGGTCCCCAGCGTCTGTGTGTCCTGGGGGACCAGGACCCGAATCCACAGTAATACCACCTCAAGGGTCCCCAGGCATACAGCTCACAAAGAGCACCGTTCCCCCAAATGCCAGGGCCCACGATCGATCGGCAAGAGGCTAGCATTCAGTCCCCTCCAAAAGTCTCTCTCCCGGCTAGGTCTGTCACATTTCTCCCCTTTCGGCAGGAGACTAACACAGGAGGAGACCCCAGACGGGTTGACTCCGTAGTTAGTCAGTAGTTTCAGTCCTCTAATGCCTGTACCCACACAGTACCCCAAACAAATTGTTCCAAACAAAGCATTACTCACCCAGCCAACCTCTGCCTCTCTCAGAGAACATATCTGCCGCTGGGGAGAGGCCTGGACTGGCACTTCTCCCTGGAGTCCTTTCTGCCGCTTGAGAGAAGACAGGGTGTCTGGGCTCACTCCGTCATGCTGTTTGGCATCTGGGCCGACTGCCCAGCATCCCTGGGGTATACAGGTGGAGACTGAAGTCCCATCCACCTTCACAGGAAATCCATCCTCTGTTAGTTGAGGGCAGAGTCCAGCAGTATTCGGCCCTGTTGCCAGCCCCTCTGCTGGAAACCCCACACCATCTGCTCTGGCTAACTGTTGGGGCAGGAGGCTGGCTTCCTCCACTCCCAAACTGTGTAGCTGCCATTGGGGAGGTGAGCCGGCTGCTTCCTTTTCCATTCCCTCATCTGGATGTTGGGATGATATGTCTGTGGCACTGTCTGTGGTCATGCCGCATCCTCTGTCTTCTACCTGCAGCTCCGTCTGAACAGTATTAAGAAGCTCTCCACGATTGTTTTGTGTGTAGAAAGGACCCGCAGTGAGCTTCTGCCATTCCTGACAGTCCCTTCTATTTTCTTGGTATGATGCCTGTGGAGCCATAGAGAGCCTGTTTGGAGATCATCTGTTATCCTATCACTGAGCCCAGGGGTGGCTCCATAGCGTGTATTGACGCAGCTGAACACTGTCACACGCTCTAAGGTGAGCGCAACTACTTTGGGGGTCACCCGAGGCACGTCACGGCATGATCTGGGCACTGTGATTCAGCAATTGGTTTTTTTCTGTGAAGCACTTTATGCACCTTAGTTTATCTTTGGAACTTTTCACTGCACATTACTGTGTGATGTTATATTGGAAGATTTTTCACAAATAAGGACAATAATTATCTCAAGCATCACATATCACTCATATGGTTTTATGTATATATTTGTATATATCACCTGTCACTTATATGATTTTATTGGAGTTTTGCATGTGATTTGTATATGATATTATATTTATAGTGCACGTTTTTTCATTTTTATTTTTATTGAGTATTATCGATTAATGAATGTGCATTACATTTATATATGTAGAGTTTATTTATTATTTGCACATTGCACTTTGGATTTTTTACATTTTTTCTCTGACACATTGATTAATACATGCAGTGTTGATTTCAGTATTATTGATTAACTAGTGTGCATTATATTTATTTACATACTTAGAGTTTGTCTATCATTGGCACATTGCACTTTGGATTTATTATATATCGCACTTAGTTGCACTTTTTTGGCACATTGATCTATACATGCAGGATTGATTTCAGATCTGCATCACATGCACATGGCACTTTTTTATTAAGTGCACATGGCACCAGTAGGGTGAATGTATGTATTGATACATACCTAAATGCAGCGCAATTTTCTCTATTTATATTTACTGCACGGCCATGAATACGTGATCTGCGTTTGCAGCTGGGCATTTATTTTTAGTTGGTTCTCCATTAAGGTATTGGATTATTGTGGCTCGCAAGATTTCCTTTTTTATGTCTGTGGTACTGTCTCCCAGGTGCACGGATCTTTGCTGGGGAGGAAAGACCACTTCCTCCACCCTGGCCAACTGTTGGGGAGGGACGACGAACACCTCCTCTCCCTTCTCCCCCTGTATCCTGATCTGCTGCTAGGAAGTGACCACCTCCTTCTCACCCTGAGCCACCGGAACCACCGCAGGTGTAGGGCAGAGATCTTGGACCCTCTGTCCGGTTGCCAGCGCTTCAGCTGGGGAAGTTCCTTGTAACTTCACAGATACTTCTGTTGGTGCTCGGCAGAGCACAGTGAAGTTTGGCCCTAATAACAGCTCTTCTTCTGCTGGAGGCTCACCAGGTTGTTCTTCCACCGTGGAAAAGTCTATCAAATCCCCTGTCTCTGCAACTGGTGTCTGGGGATAAAGGTTCACCATCTCCTGTCCTTGGAACCCAGAAGATGCTATCAGTGCTGGGCAGAGGTTAGCAGAGCTCTGCCCTGTTGTCAGCACTTCAGGTTTGGGGACGGCAATCTTCAGATTTTCCACTGCCGATTCTCTGGCATGCTGCTGGACAGGCACATTCCTCCATCCAAGATCATCCAATGCAGAAACAGGTTCATCAAGGTCAGTCAGCACTTGCTGCATCCGCCATAAGACCTCCGCCTCCATAGCTGCGGGGCCAGGTTGGCAATGCACACTGTTACTCTGCCACATTGTCAACTCTTCAGCCAGGATTTCAGAGTTGTCAACTGGTATTTCCTGATAGTCCCAGGCAAAGGGAGCCCCACCCTGCTGCTGAGCAGAGTCTAACAGCTGTCTGTAGGCAATCTCAAGCTCCCATTCCTGAACGGCCAGAAACTCCAAATCTTCCTGTGCCCAGTGCACTTCTGAGACATTCAGTCTTCGCTCTCTGTGCTCCATTATTTCCTCCAAACGCCACTCCCGATCACTCCCAAAGTCAGGGTTCCCGGACAGCCTCCAGTATAACAATCCCACGCCATCGTAGTCAAAGTTTTCCGTGGGGCTGTTATCCGCTGTCCACGGGCACACTTGGGCTACATACCACCAGAGGGCTCTGTAGCTCTTGTCCAACCGCATTTCTGCCCGGACCAGCCTGCTTAACTCGGCTGTTTACTCCTGGTTCGGCTGTTCCCCCAATAACAGCATTCGCACTTCATACTGCGACCAGTACCTTACATGGATGGAGGGGAGAACTTTTCCCTGGTTTCGCTGCTCACGGGCTAGCGCTTCCTTTCAGAGTTTGCAGCGGATAGAATCAAACCATCCTAGCAGGACCTGCTCTGATACTGGTCCTCTGTGCTGTATCTGCATCTCTCGCAACCTCCTTCCTTATCCATGGTAGCTGGTATCTCTCCTCTTCTGCTATCTGGACCTTGGATCCAGGTGATGGTTTGGATGTGTTCACGGCAAGAAAGCACGATACCACCATTCCCTCCACGGCTCTCAAGTAAGTCTTTCAGCGTGGCTCTCCTGCAGGCTGGTTTGGAGTGTCCTAGTAACTGGAGAGCAAATCCCACGGCTGCCAACCAATGTAACGAGCCCCTGCTCGCTCGGTTCCACTCTCCCGACACTCCTCTGCTGCTATAGAATCAGATTGCAGATCGCACGTCTGATGGTTCAGTCATCCGATGCTCCGGGATTAGAACTACAGCTATGTGCTGTTCTAACCCAGTTGTGATAGCTCAGAACAAACACCAGGCAGGCTGTATGTAAGTTCAACCAGGAATCTCTCTCTATTGGCAGGAATACAGTCTCTTATATACAGTAAAAGAGGAGGTGCAGACCTGCTCATATTACTCTAACAATACACCTGTAACCTAATTAATCTAATTAACATGGGCTAATTAACTAATCCATTTAGACAGCCTAGATGACTCAGACATGACCTTTAGGCCAGACTGGCCGTCTTGTAGCTCAGAAAACCCAATCAACATTATCACAATAGCAGAGTTAATTAACACAAACAACAATGGGGATCTAATGACTCTTAGATCCCACACTAGAGACTTATTTACAATACACATTCTAGCAGGCAACAGACAGACAGGTGGCTGGAATTTACATCAGCATTTCCTAACAGTATCTGTCCCAGCATTTTGAATCAGCCACTATTTCTAATATGGCAAATCCAGGGTCCCCAGAGTCTGTGTGTCCTGGGGGACCAGGACCCGAATCCACAGTAATACCACCTCAAGGGTCCCCAGGCATACAGCTCACAAAGAGCACCGTTCCCCCAAATGCCAGGGCCCACGATCAATCGGCAAGAGGCTAGCATTCAGTCCCCTCCAAAAGTCTCTTTCCCGGCTAGGTCTGTCACATATAAATATATATATATTTTTATATATATATATATATATATATCCCTTACAATTAAAGTATTTGAATACATAGTACCCTAGACTGTGATCGCAAGAGGGAAACAAATCAATCACAGAGATTTCTTTAATTTAGTTATTTTTGCAGTGTCTGGTGTGGATCCGGGTGACTTTTACTTCAAGTTTTGCAAAACTGTACATGAAATAGATGCTCTATTGAGTCTCCAAACAATTCCTTATATTTAAATGTTTCTTAACAATCCACAAGTCACCTGGCTTTAGTTTTAGATAGTTACATAGGTACATAGTTAGTAAGGTTGAATAAAGACACCAGTCCATCTAGTTCAACATGAGTGAGTGTGGGTGCATGTCTACAATTATCCCTATTTATTTTAAGGTACCCATACACCACTGTCAATTTTACACAGCGCTCCGCACATACATTGCACACTCACATTGGTCCCTACCCTCAAGGAGCCCACAATCTAAGGTCCCCAACTCACATTCATATACCAGGGCCAATTTTGGACAGAAGCCAATTAACCTACCAGCATGTCTTTGGAGTGTGGGAGGAAACCGAAGTACCTGGAGAAAACCCACACAGGCACAGGGAGAACATGCAAACTCCAGGCAGGTAGTGTCATTGGTGCTACCCACTACACCACTGTGCTGCCGCAACCAATGTTGAGGGCATGTGGCCTGGTATGGTTCAGGAGGGGGGGCGCTCTCTCTTCCCCCTTCTTTTCCTGCGGCCTGCCAGGTTGCGTGCTCGGATAAGGGTCTGGTATGGATTTTTAGAGGGACCCCACGCCGTTTTTTTTTTAAATTTTGGCGCGGGTTCCCCTTAACCACTTCAGCCCCGGAAGGATTTACCCCCTTCCTGACCAGAGCACTTTTTACAATTTGGCACTGCGTCGCTTTAACTGCTAATTGCGCGGTCATGCAATGGTGTACCCAAACAAAATTTGCGTCCTTTTCTTCCCACAAATAGAGCTTTCTTTTGATGGTATTTGATCACCTCTGCCATTTTTATTTTTTGCGCTATAAACGGAAAAAGACCGAAAATTTCGAAAAAAAATGATATTTTCTACTTTTTGTTATAAAAAAAATCCAATAAACTCAATTTTAGTCATACATTTAGGCCAAAATGTATTCGGCCACATGTCTTTGGTAAAAAAAAAGTCAATAAGCGTATATTTATTGGTTTGCGCAAAAGTTATAGCGCCTACAAACTAGGGTACATTTTCTGGAATTTACACAGCTTTTAGTTTATGACTGCCTATGTCATTTCATGAGGTGCTAAAATGGCAGGGCAGTACAAAACCCCCCCAAATGACCCCATTTTGGAAAGTAGACACCCCAAGGAAATTGCTGAGAGGCATGTTGAACCCATTGAATATTTATTTTTTTTGTCCCAGGTGATTGAATAATGACAAAAAAAAAAAAAATTTACAAAAAGTTGTCACTAAATGATATATTGCTCACACAGGCCATGGGCATATGTGGAATTGCACCCCAAAATACATTCAGCTGCTTCTCCTGAGTACGGGGATACCACATGTGTGGGACTTTTTGGGAGCCTAGCCGCGTATGGGGCCCCGAAAACCAAGCACCGCCTTCAGGATTTCTAAGGGCATAGATTTTTGATTACACTCCTCACTACCTATCACAGTTTTGAAGGCCATAAAATGCCAAGATGGAACAAAACACCCCCAAATGACCCCATTTTGGAAAGTAGACACCCCAAGCTATTTGCTGAGAGGTATGTTGAGTCCATGGAATATTTTATTTTTTGACACAAGTTGTGGGAATGTGACAATTTTTTTTTTTTTGCACAAAGTTGTCACTAAATGATATATTGCTCACACAGGCCATGGGCATATGTGGAATTGCACCCCAAAATACATTCTGCTGATTCTCCTGAGTATGGGGATACCACATGTGTGGGACTTTTTGGGAGCCTAGCCGCGTACGGGGCCCCGAAAACCAATCACCGCCTTTAGGATTTCTAAGGGCATAAATTTTTTATTTCACTCCTCACTACCTATCAGAGTTTTGAAGGCCATAAAATGCCAAGATGGCACAAAACCCCCCCAAATGACCCCATTTTGGAAAGTAGACACCCCAAGCTATTTGCTGAGAGGCATGTTGAGTCCATGGAATATTTTATATTTTGACACAAGTTGCTGGAAAGTGACAATTTTTTTTTTTTTTTTTGCACAAAGTTGTCACTAAATGATATATTGCTCAAACATGCCATGGGCATATGTGGAATTGCACCCCAAAATATATTCTGCTGCTTCTCCTGAGTACGGGGATACCACATGTGTGGGACTTTTTGGGAGCCTAGCTGCGTACGGGGCCCCGAAAACCAAGCACCGCCTTCAGGATTTCTAAGGGCATAAATTTTTGATTTCACTTCTCACTACCTATCACAGTTTTGAAGGCCATAAAATGCCAAGATGGCACAAAACCCCCCCAAATGACCCCATTTTGGAAAGTAGACACCCCAAGCTATTTGCTGAGAGGCATGTTGAGTCCATGGAATATTTTATTTTTTGACACAAGTTGCGGGAATGTGAGAATTTTATTTTTTTTTGCACAAAGTTGTCACTAAATGATATATTGCTCACACAGGCCATGGGCATATGTGGAATTGCACCCCAAAATACATTCTGCTGATTCTCCTGAGTACGGGGATACCACATGTGTGGGACTTTTTGGGAGCCTAGCTGCGTATGGGGCCCCGAAAACCCAGCACCGCCTTCAGGATTTCTAAGGGCGTAAAGTTGTAATTTCACTCCCCACTACCTATCACATTTTTGAAGGCCATAAAATGCCCAGATGGCACAAACCCCCCCCCCAATTGACCCCATTTTGGAAAGTAGACACCCCAAGCTATTTGCTGAGAGGCATGTTGAGTCCATGGAATATTTTATATTTTGACACAAGTTGCGGGAAAGTGACAATTTTATTTATTTATTTTTTTTTTTTGCACAAAGTTGTCACTAAATGATATATTGTTCAAACATGCCATGGGCATATGTGGAATTACACCCCAAAATATATTCTGCTGCTTCTCCTGAGTACGGGGATACCACATGTGTGGGACTTTTTGGGAGCCTAGCCGCGCACGGGGCCCCGAAAACCAAGCACCGCCTTCAGGATTTCTAAGGACATACATTTTTGATTTTACTCCTCACTACCTATCACACTTTTGAAGGCCATAAAATGCCAAGATGGCACAAAACCCCCCCAAATGACCCCATTTTGGAAAGTAGACACCCCAAGCTATTTGCTGAGAGGCATGGTGAGTATTTTGCAGCTCTCATTTGTTTTTGAAAATGAAGAAAGGCAAGAAAAACATATTTTTTTTTTCTTTTTTCAATTTTCAAAACTTTGTGACAAAAAGTGAGGTCTGCAAAATACTCACTATACCGCTCAGCAAATAGCTTTGGGTGTCTATTTTCCAAAATGGGGTCATTTGGGGGGGGGGTTGTGCCATCTGGGCATTCCATGGCCTCCGAAACTGTGATAGGCAGTGAAGAGTGAAATCAAAAATTTACGCCCTTAGAAAGCCTGAAGGCGGGGCTTGGTTTTCGGGGTCCCGTACGCGGCTAGGCTCCCAAAAAGTCTCACACGTATCCGCGTACTCAGGAGAAGCAACAGAATGTATTTTGGGGTGTAATTTCACATATTCCCATGGCATGTTTGAGCAATATATCATTTAGTGACAACTTTGTGCAAAAAAATAAAAAATAAAAAAAAAATTTGTCTTTTTCCCGCAACTTGTGTCACAATATAAAATATTCCATGGACTCGACATGCCTCTCAGCAAATAGCTTGGGGTGTCTACTTTCCAAAATGGGGTCATTTGGGGGGGGTTTGAACTGTCCTGGCATTTTATGCACAACATTTAGAAGCTTATGTCACACATCACCCACTCTTCTAACCACTTGAAGACAAAGCCCTTTCTGACACTTATTGTTT
The DNA here is from genome assembly GCA_037952835.1 of Lithobates septentrionalis. Lineage (NCBI taxonomy): Eukaryota > Metazoa > Chordata > Amphibia > Anura > Ranidae > Lithobates > Lithobates septentrionalis. The sequence continues at coordinate 2,427,072 of JBBDGP010000878.1, read as the reverse complement.
ACATGAAAAAATTATTTTTTTTTGCAAAAAAATTACTTTGAACCCCCAAACTTTATATATTTTTTTAAAGCAAATGCCCTACAGATTAAAATGGTGGGTGTTTAATTTTTTTTTTTCACACAGTATTTGCGCAGCGATTTTTCAAACGCATTTTTTGGGGAAAAAAAACACTTTTTTAAATTTTAATACACTAAAACACACTATTTTGTCAAAATGTTTGATGAAATAAAAAAGATGATCTTAGGCCGCGTACATGGATACCAAACATGACATGCTTTAAAATTGCGCACAAACGTGCAATGGCGACAAACTAAATACATTTTTAAAAGCCTTTAAAAGCCTTTACAGGTTACCACTTTAGATTTACAGAGGAGGTCTACTGCTAAAATTACTGCCCTCGGTCTGACCTTCGCGGTGATACCTCACATGCATGGTGCAATTGCTGTTTACATTTGACGCCAGACCGACGCTTGCGTTCGCCTTTGTGCGAGAGCAGGGGGGGGGGGGGGCAGGGGTGCTTTTTTTTTTTTTTTTTTTATTATTTTTTTTGCTTTTTTATCTTATTTTTAAACTGTGCCTTTCATTTTTATTTTTTTTTTTATCATTTTTATTGTTATCTCAGGGAATGTAAATATCCCCCATGATAGCAATAGGTAGTGACAGGTACTCTTTTTAGAAAAAATTGGGGTCTATTAGACCCTAGATCTCTCCTCTGCCCTCAAAGCATCTGACCACACCAAGATCGGTGTGATAAAATGCTTTCCCAATTTCCCAATGGCGCTGTTTACATCCGGCGAAATCTAAGTCATGAAATGCTTGTAGCTTCCAGTTTCTTAGGCCATAGAGATGTTTGGAGCCATTCTGGTCTCTGATCAGCTCTATGGTCAGCTGGCTGAATCACCGGCTGCATTTTCAAGTTCCCTGTTGGGACAGGAGAGCCAGAGAAAAACATGGACGACGGTGTGGGGGGGGGGGCATTCCCTCCCACTGCTTGTAAAAGCAGTCTAGAGGCTAATTAGCCGCTAGGATTACTTTTACAAGAAAGCCGACCACTGGCTGAAAAGAATGATACCAAGATGATACCTAAACCTGCAGGCATCATTCTGGTATAACCACTCAAAGTCCAGCAACATACCAGTACATTGCTGGTCCTTGTTGGGCATACATTGTAAACTTTTTTTCATGCAGCCTGTGGGCTGAACGAAAAAAAGATATTGATCGGTGGGTATGCCCACCATTAGAATACCTCCCTTCATCCACCCACTTCTAATGATGGGCATACATGCACCGTATATATATGCCGAAGCATGGGGGCATCCTCCCGCAAAAGGCAGGAGCAAATCGCTCCTCCACCCACTGCTGCCCCCACGCTTCGGCATATATGCTGAAGTATGTAACTGTGGTGGTGAAATCACCTCCGACAGCGCTGGAGTCACGGCTTTATGTATCGTGGGAGCAAACGCTGTTGCTGTCAAGATAAATAAATCCGTGCTGCAACTGAATGGCGTACCTGCTAAGCAAATGATGGTTAACAAAAAACAAAGTAACATTACAGTATAACAGTATTACTTACCATACCTGCAAAGCAAAATACAAAAAAAACATAGTAAAAATAAAACATTTAACGCAACCTGTGCCTACCTAAAAATATATATATGCCGAAGCATGGGGGCATCCTCCCGCAAAAGGCAGGAGCAAATCGCTCCTCCACCCACTGCTGCCCCCACGCTTCGGCATATATGCTGAAGTATGTAACTGTGGTGGTGAAATCACCTCCGACAGCGCTGGAGTCGCGGCTTTATGTATCGTGGGAGCAAACGCTGTTGCTGTCAAGATAAATAAATCCGCTCTGCAGCTGAATGGCGTACCTGAAAACACAAAGGTGGTTAACAATAAAAAAAACAAAGTATAAAAAAATTGCATAGCTATAAAGCAAACATGATAAAAACATAACAATAAAACATTGCAGTATAGAATGCAGAACAATAGAGAGAGAACAATAAAACAACAACTATTTTTGGTTTTTTTATTTTATATTTTTTTTGTGTTTTTTTCTTTTTTTTACTTTTTTTTGTTTTTTTTACACTTTTTTTTGTAACTTTAACTTTTTTAACTGGTACCAGGTTTGGGTCTCTCAAAATGCGACAGCATCTTGGGAGACCCTGTGGAAGTGTGCCTAGTCTGTGCAGTGCTGTACCCTACGCTAATACTCTACTAGTGTGTGGTAGCGTTCAAAACATTCACCAATGCAAAGACCAGGATTGCCAGGACAGAGGGGACAACAATACCGGGTGTCACGCCTAAATCCGCGCTTGCTGCAGACACGACATCTTTTTTGGGGGGTTCGTTGGGTAGGGGTACTCGGGAGGACATAAAGAAAATGCCTCTCATGCAGCCGGCTTACTGCATTCGGTTGGGGATGGTGAGGTGGAGCACCGTCTGGATACAGAAGGGCTCTGACGATCTCTTCCTGGAATGTAAGGAAGGATCCAGTCCGTCCTGAAGCTCTGTATAGCACATGAGCGTTCAGCAAAGCCAATTGAAATAAATAAACAGACACTTTTTTGTACCAGCGTCTGGCCTTACGGGCAACTAGGTACGGCGCCAATAACTGGTCGTTGAGGTCCACCCCTCCCATATTAAGGTTGTATTCGTGGACACAGAGGGGTTTCTCCACAACACCAGTCGCCGTAGGAATTTGGACCGTCGTGTCTGCATGAAGGGAGGTGAGAACGAAAACATTCTTCTTATGCCTCCACTTCATAGCGAGCAAATTATTATACTTCAAGCAGGCTCTCTCCCCCAGCCTAAGACGGGAATCTACAAGCCGCTGGGGAAAGCCCCGGCGATTAGGTCGCACGGTGCCACATGCTCCAATCTGATGATCAAAAAGGTGGCTAAAAAGTGGCACGCTCGTATAATAATTGTCCACGTACAAGTGGTACCCCTTTCCGAATAAGGGTGACACCAAGTCCCACACTATCTTGCCAGCGCTTCCTATGTAGTCAGGGCAGTTTGTCGGCTCTACGTGACTATCTTTGCCCTCGTAAACCATAAAACTATATGTATAGCCTGTGGCCCTGTCACAGAGCTTATACATCTTGACCCCGTATCTGGCACGCTTGCTGGGAAGGTACTGTTTGAATGACAAGCGGCCAGAAAATTTAACCAGGGACTCATCAACGCAGACAACTTGATGGGGGGTAAACAAGTCTGCAAAACGTTGGTTGAAGTGGTTTACGAGGGGCCGAATTTTGTAGAGCCGATTGTATCCAGGGTCTCCACGAGGACGACAGAGTTCATTGTTGTTGAAGTGCATGAACCGCAAAATCTGCTCGTATCGTGCCCTGGCCATGGAAGCAGAGAACAAGGGTGAATGGTAAATTGGGTCAGTTGACCAATATGACCGCAACTCACTCTTTTTATTCAACCCCATGAGGAGGGAAAGGCCCAGAAAGATCTTAAATTCGGAGACCGTAATTGGTCTCCAATCTCTGGCAAGGGTGGACTGGGGCATAGTGGCGATGTGTTGACCAGCGTATAAATTGCTTTGGTCCACAATAGATCTATAGAGATCTTCGGTGAAAAACAGCGAATAAAAATCCAGTGGCATAAAGTCAACTGTTTCCACCTGAATTCCGGGTTGGCCAGTGAAAGGGGAAGTACGGGTGCTGCAGAAGTGGTGGGTACCCAATTCGGATTGGCCAATGCAGCAGGAAGGGCACTATGGGCACGACGGGCCTGTGTTCGTCTTCTTGGTGGCAGCGGGACACTACTAGTGCTTGCCACCTCGCCAGCTTGAACTGCACTTATGGGACTCGCCACGTCACCACGTGATACTGCAGTGCTGGATGTACGACCAGGGTGTACTAGGCCGCTGGTGCTTGCCAGTTTACCAGAAGGAGTAGCGGCGCTAGTACTTCTCTGCTCCATACGAGAGCCCTGCGGTTCTTGCACTTCAAGGACAGCATAAGTTCGGGGTCTGGTACGCCTGACCTTAGCAGGGACCACAACTCCGTCGTCAGAGCTATCTGACATGGAGCCGCTGTCCTCTACAGGATCGTATTCTGAGCCTGAATCTGACAGATGAGTGACTTCCTCTTCACTATCTGTCATGCTCAGAATCCTGTAGGCCTCTTCACTAGTGTACCTTCGATTTGCCATTTTGGCCTCTAAATTTAGGGGTACACTAGTGAGACTCACAGGCAAAAAAGCTCCCGACTGTCAGCGACTGATTCAAAACGCTACCAAAAAACTGTTAGCGATCGCAGGGATCAGGCCTGACTCTGCGACCGCTGCAGTTATGTGTGCTTAGTGTTTTGTAAGTGTCAGTAATCGATCGATACTGCACTTGGGTGGGCTGGGCTGGGCCGAGGAGCAAAACGCAGGTGCTAGCAGGTATCTGGGCTGATCCCGCTAACACTGCGTTTCAGGGAACCCTAAACTGCTGGGGAGTATAGATCTGATCGGATCAGATATCGATCCGTTCAGATACTATAGCACTAAGGGAGGTGTATGCTGCGTGCATGGGTTTTAGCGGTACTGGCGCTAACCTGACGCTGCCTGGGGCGACGCAGACCTTATCTGATCCTAAAAACTTAACTTCTATCACCGCCGGGCAATTAGGGGTTAAACCTTTATAAGGTAATAAACGGCGGGTGCCCTAAAACTATAATAAACTGTAATAAACTATAATAAACTACAAAAAACAAACTATCTAACCAGCGTCACCCGTAACACTTATACGGTGATCGCTGGTGAAAGGGTTAACTAGGGGGCAATCAGGGGGTTAAAACCTTTAGCAGGTAGTATATGGGGGTCCCTGTCGCTATAAAACACTGACAGCGAACCTATATACTTACCTCCCTAACTAGCATCACCTGTGTCACTAATACAGCGATCAGAAAAACGATCGCTTAGCGACACTGGTGACGGGGGGTAATCAAGGGGTTAACTTTTATTAGGGGGGGTTAGGGGGTACCCTGGACCTAAGGGGGGGTACCCTAGACCTAAAGGGGGCTAACCTAACTGCCCTAACACTTATAACTGACAAACTGACACCAATGCAAAAAAAAAAAAAACACTGCTATTGGTGTCAGAGTGACAGTGGGTACAGGGGGGTGATCGGGGGGTGATCGGGGGGTGACAGGGGGGTGAAAAGTGTGCCTGGCGTGTTCTACTGAGCGTGTGGTGTTGGTGCACTTACTTGGATGTCTTCTCTCCTCGGCGTCAGATCAAAAAGACCGGCTCCAGGAGAGATGACATCACTTCCTCTCCCTCTGTTTACATTACAGAGGGAGAGGAAGCATTTGATTCGTGGGAGCGATCGGGAGGGGGTGGCAATCAATGGATGGCCTCCCCCTGACCCCCAATCGCCCGCGAACAAGACCCGACCACCCAGGGCACCGGGGGGGGGGGTCCGATCGGACCCCCCGCCAGCGGGAAGGCATCACGTTTCAGGTACGTGATTTTGCCTGCCCGTGCCGACCTGCTCACGTATATAGGCGTGAGGCGGTCGGCAAGTGGTTAAAATCCACATCAGACCTGAAGGGTCTGGTATAGATTTTGAGGGGGACCCTACGCCATTTTTTTAAAAAATTTTGGCCGGGGTTCCCCTTAATATCCATACCAGACCTGAAGGGCCTGGTATGGAATTTAGGGGACCCCCCACGTCATTTTTTTAAAAATTTTTGGCCGGGGTTCCCCTTAATATCCATACCAGATCTGAAGGGCCTGGTATGGAATTTAGGGGGACCCCCCCATGTCATTTTTCTTTTTAAAATTTAGTTCGGGGTTCCCCTGTGGGGAATTCCCATGCCGTTTTTATCAATGAACTTCTATGTGTATTGTCGGACCGGCAATTCATTAATAGCCGCGAGTAGTTTTAAATGACTTTTTTTCCTTTGAAATGTCATTTTGCATTCAGTCTGTTCTAAACACGGGAAACATGCGCCCCTTTACAGGTATACTATAGACACCCCCCAGGTACGAAATTTAAAGGGATATTACACTTTTATTGTTTCACTTTAAGCATTATTAAAATCACTGCTCCCGAGAAAACTGCCATTTTTAAAACTTTTTTTGCATTGATCCATGTCCCCTGGGGCAGGACTCAGGTCCCCAAACACTTTTTATGACAATAACTTGCATTATTCATGTTTGTGTCCTATAGACTTTACCGGTGTTCGCGTGTTCGAACAAATTTTTTGCCTGTTCGCATGTTCTGGTGCGAACCGAACAGGGGGGTGTTCGGCTCATCCCTAGTAGGGAACAGACAGAAAAGAGACACTCTGCATCTTTCCAAATAACTGTTCTGCTTTATTATGACGTAATTGAAGGTTTTTATACACATGATTACGTAGGTATCACAATAATATTACAATTGTACTTTTATGGTAACAAGGGGCGTAACATAGGCAGACTAATTCTAATCAGGACTCGAAAGAATGCAAACATGTAATGAAAACATTAGTGCCGTGTGCACAGTGAGGGCAGTGTGCAATACATACAAAATAGAATACAATTATATACAGAACTTACAAATTTCCTTTACAATATACTATATGGACTGCACTGTATACTCTGAACTGCATTATATATGCTATACGGACTGCACTATATACTGTATTTATTGGCCTATAACACTCACTTTTTCACCATGAAAATCGTGTGCAAAGAGCGTGTGCGTGTTATACGCCGATACTTTAATTTTAGCTGCCTCGGAGGGGACAGGGAGGGGGACGGGACGAGCGCTGTCAGATTACATACAGTGAGAATCTTCTGTTTACTTGGCTGCCTCTGTAATAAGAAGTCCTGTCTCCTGGGCCGCCATTGGACCACTGTTCTGTCTATCATAGGAGATTCTCACTGTATGTAAATTGGTCGGCGCTTGTCCTGCCCCCCCTCCCTGTCCCCTCTAGGCTGCAGATGGGCATCGATCAGGCTGCACTGATGGCAATGGTGAGGCTGCTGCATTGAAGGTAATGGTGAGGCTGCTGCATTGATGGAAATGGTGAGGCTGCTGCATTGATGGAAATGGTGAGGCTGCTGCATTGATGGAAATGGTGAGGCTGCTGCATTGATGGCACTTGAGAAGCTGCAGATGGACACTGACCCTTATTTTGCTTCAAAGTTCCTTATTTAAAATGTAAGTTTTTTTCCTGAAACTTCCCTCTTAAAATGAATGTGCGTGTTATACGCCGAAAATACGGTACTTTGAACTGCATTATATATACTATACGGACTGCACTATATATGTGAACTGTATTATATATACTACTCTACCTGCACTATATACTCTGAACTGTATTATATATACATACTGTTTTTGATATATACTACAATAACTGACTGCACACTACACTACACTACCTGCCTAATCTCTATTCATTTACTATATGCGGCCGCTGTGAAGGCAGCCGCTGTGCACCTGAGCCATGATTGGCCAAAAGCACCCTGTCTTTGGCCAATCATAGCTCTCACAGCAGATCGCACTATGATTGGCCAAAGCATGCAGTTTAGGTGCATGCTTTGGCCAATCAGCAGCCGTCAATGCACTGCGATCTTGCAGTGCATTATGGAGCGCTCTGTGGTCCTTGAAAGTGCCGCAAATGCCCCATATGTTATGTTTGACTTGAACATCAGGATCATCCCTAGTAAACGGTGTTCGCACCACACATGGGGGATATCACTGCGAATGTTAGAGTGAGAGCAATAATTCTAGCGCTAGACCTCTAAAACTCTGAACAGGTAACCTGTAATTTGTAATACTGTAATTTGTCACCATTCCACAAGCGTGTGTAATTTTAAAGTGCGACATGTTAGGTATCTGTTTACACAGCAACACATCATCTTTCTTATTATAAAAAAAAATTGGGGTATATAGTGTGGGTTTTTTTACTTCATTAAAGTGTATTTTTCAAAAAAAAAATTGTGTTTCAAAAACTGCTTCACAAATACTGTGTGAAAAAAAATATTGCAATGATCACCATTTTATTCCCTAGAGCAGGGGTCTCAAACTGGCGGCCCTCCAGCTGTTGCAAAACTACAAGTCCCATCATGCCTCTGCCTGTGCGAACCATGCTTGTAACTGTCAGCCTTGCAATGCCTCATGGGACTTGTAGTTTTGCAACAGCTGGAGGGCCGCCAGTTTGAGACCCCTGCCCTAGAGTCTCTGCTGAAAAAAAAAAAAAAAAAAAAATATATATATATATATATATGTTTGAGGGTTATAATTTTCTAGCAAAAAAATACTAATTTAAACTTGTAAACAGAAAGTGCCAGAAAATGCTTGATCTTCAAGTGGTTAAACAGTGATTTGGGTTATTTTTTAACCAAAGACATGTAGCAGAAAACATTTTGGCCTAAAGAAAGATCATTTATTTGCAAAATGTAAAATGATATAAAAATTCCTGATTACAAGGTGTCTATTTGCCTTCCAGATGCATATTAGTAGATTAATGCTACCAGGTTTCCTCCCTGTAATCTCTCTTATGAACCTTAATGGCTTTACATAAAATGGTCTTTTAGTAAAATGATTTCTTTATTTTCCCTGATGCCATTTTTTATCTTATGTTTGCTGTTCTGAAATGCTTGTATACAGCAAGGTATTATAAGTAGGGTTGTCCCGATACCACTTTTTTAGGACCGAGTACAAGTACCGATACTTTTTTTCAAGTACTCGCCGATACCGATTACCGATACTTTTTTTTTAATGTCACGTGACAGTTTTTTTTTTTTACTATTTTTTTTTGGGGGGGGGGTGTGAACGTTGTATGTGTGTGTGTTTTTTTTTTGTTTTTTTTTACAATTTTTATTTTTTCCAATAATATTTTTTTTTTTTTTATTGTTTTTTTTTTTTTTAATCAGCCCTTTTGGGGGGCTTTGGTGAGATATCAGGGTTCTTAACAGACCTCTGATATCTCCCCCTTGAGACAGAGAAAGAGACAGAGGATAGAGATTCCCCAGTCCCTTTCTCTGCAGCGTCAGCTGCACTGAGAATGAATGGAGAGAACACAGCAGCTTCTCTCCATTCATAAACTGACACATCGTAATCACAGGAGATTACAATGTTTCAGTTATGTGAATGGACAGAGTCAGCTGACTCTCTCCATACACAAAGGAAGGAGGAGGGGGACGGAGGAACGGAGGGGGAGAACGGAGGGGACAGAGAAGGAGAGCAGAACGGAGGGGACAGATAAGAGAGGAATGCAGGGGACAGCGGAGAGGCACAGAGGAACGGAGGGGACATGGAGGAGGATGCAGTGACAGTCAGCTGTGAGCGATCACCGCTGTATGTCACTAAAGCTGGTGAAAGCCGCTGGGGGAGAATCTTGTAACTCCCCCACGCGCCGATCACAGCTGTCTTCTAGGTATCGGGGGAAGCATCGGGAGCATTTGCCCGAGTACAAGTACTTGGGCAAATGCTCGGTATCGGTGCCGATACCGATACTAGTATCGGTATCGGGACAACCCTAATTATAAGCAAACCAGCAGGTATTTTCAAAAAGATTATGATTGCATAAGGGTGCATCTCTTTAGAGTCGCCTCTTATGGTCTCTGTCCCATATTCATACCAAAACATTAATGAGGAAATGCTTAAAGTGGAAGAAAAGCCTAAAGCCTCGTACACACGATCGGATTTTCCACCAACAAAACCGCTGATTTTTGTCCGAAGGGCGTTGGCCCAAACTTGTCTTGCATACAAAGGGCACACAATTGTCGGCCAACAATCCCGAAAGTAGTGACGTACTAGATGTACTACGAGCCGATAAAAAGGAAGTTTAATTGTCATGCGCCACCCTTTGGACTCCTTCTGCTAATTTCGTGTTAGTAGAAGTTTGGTGAGTGTCGATTTGTGCTTTTCAGTTCGTGCTTGTCAGTTTGTTTCTGAGCGGCCATTCGTCAACTAGCCATGTTGCGTTCTCGTCTGAGAGATCGTGCAATCATTGGGCTTGGAGTTATTGCTTTGACCCAAGTCCAGTCCAGGAACAGGAGGAGGAGGAGTTCTTGGACCAAGAATTGGTTGCTTAATCGGGCCCAATTCTGTAATATGCCTTTGCTGCGGGAGCTCCAGGAGAATAATCCTGATGATTTTAGGAATTATCTCTGGATGATGGACCCCTGTATTCACCATCTCTTGGCATTGCTAACCCCCTATATTAAGAAGCAGGACACATGCATGCGGCACCATTACTCCAGAGCAAAGGCTCATAGCCACCTTGCAGTACTTGGTGACAGGGAGAAGTCTCCAGGACCTGAAGTTTACAACTGGGATCTCCCCCCCAGGCTCTGGGACTTATTATTCCAGAGACCCGTTCTGCCATTATTCAAGTCCTGCAGAAGGACTATATTCAGGTATGTTTTAGCCTTTAATATCACATTATATATATTTAATGTTTGCTAATGTATTGTATGAATTTCTTGATTCCTTAATTACCATTATTGTGATATGCTGTGAATGTTCTCTTTGTCCTCATGTATGCTGTAAGCTTTTAATGCTCCTTTTTTGTCCTTCATGCATATTTTCCTTCACTAACCTCCCCAGTAGGGATGGGCCGAACACCCTCCCATTCGGTTTGCAGCAGAACATGCGAACAGGCAAAAAATTAATTCAAACACGTGAACACCGTTAAAGTCTATGGGACACGAACATGAAAAATCAAAAGTGCTAATTTTAAAGGCTTATATGCATGGTATTGTCTTAAAAAGTGTTTGGGGACCTGGGTCCTGCCCCAGAGGACATGTATCAATGCAAAAAAAAGTTTTAAAAACGTCCGTTTTTTCGGGATCAGTGATTTTAATAATGCTTAAAGTGAAACAATAAAAGTGTAATATTCCTTTAAATTTCATACCTGGGGGTGTCTATAGTATGCCTGTAAAGTGGCACATGTTTCCCGTTTTTACAACAGTCTGACAGCAAAATGACATTTCTATAGTAAAGAAAGTCATTTAAAAGTACTCTCGGCTATAATGAATTGTCGGTGTGGCGTGGGGTCCCCCCAAAAAGCCATACCAGTCCCTTATCCGAGCACGCAACCTGGCAGGCCGCAGGAAAAGAGGGGGGACGAGAGAGCGCCCCCCTCCTGAACCATACCAGACCACATGCCCTCAACATTGGGAGGGTGCTTTGCGGTAGAGGCCCCCCAAAGCACTCTGTCCCCATGTTGATGGGGAGAAGGGCCTCATCCCCACAACCCTTGCCTGGTGGTTGTGGAGGTCTGCGGGCAGGGGGCTTATCGGAATTTGGAAGCCCCCTTTAACAAAGGGACCCCCAGATCCCAGCTCCCCCCTGTGTGAAATGGTAACGGGGTACACATGTACCCCTATCATTTCACAAAAAATGTGTGAAAATGGTAAAAAAAAGACAATACATGCCTTGGGACAAGGGCTTTATAAAAAAAAAAACTGTCCCACGGAGTCTTCTTCTTGCGCTTCGACAGACCCAAGAAAAAAAAAAGCTGCACGTCGCTTACGATCTGCCTCCATGGGAGGCACCCGCCGTAATGACCGGCCGCTCTCAGTTGACAGCTCTTTTATAACTAAGGGCGGGGCCACATGATGAAGTCACACGGGGACTTCCCTATGGCTTTCCTGTAGCGTCAGAGGGGCGGGGCCACCTGGTCCACCCCCTCTGATACATAGGGACATCCCTATAGCTTCCCCGTAGCGTCAGAGGGGGCGGGGCCACCAGGTTATGCAACCAAGTGACCCCACCCCCTCTGATGCTACGGGAAAGCCATAGTGATGTCCCCATGTGTCAGAGGAGGGCGGGGTCACCCAGCAATGTCATTGTGTGGCCCCACCCTCAGTTATAAAAGAACTGTTACCTGAGGGCCATCATTATGTCAGATCGTAGGTGGCTTGCGGCTTTTTTTTCCTTCTTGGTCCATCAGAGCACGAGAAGAAGAAGCCTTTGTGGAACAGTTTTATTTTTTTTAATAAAGGACTTGTCCCAAGCTTTTGAATTTGCCGCGAACACCGCAAATTGTTCACTATTCTGCGAACACCCGATGTTCGAGTCAAACTTACATTCGACTCGAACATCGGGACCATCCCTACTCCCCAGCATGCTATTCTGGGCCCATACACACCTAGCCTAGTAACTTAACAATGTATTTTGTCAGCTACATTTTTGTGCTTATCCTAAACACCCCCTAAAATGTGTGCAAATGTTATTGTCCTCAAATTCAGGCAGAGTGCAAGAGGCCATTTTTTGGGGCACAAACTCATTTGGAACCCCCCAAATGCTAAGTCAACCAATACCAATACTCTATCTGCTGACTTTTCAAAACCCATACACACTATACCTCTTTTGTGGTCATATTTATGGATGAATTCACCAAAGCATGTAGTGCAAGGGCCTGCCTGATTACCTTCAAATTGTAACGTAGTAAGTTTTTGTCTCATATTATCTTGATAGGTAATTTATGAATGACAAAATGTGCTTCAATTTGGACAGTGTGTATCCATAGTTTTAGATTATGACACTTCTTACCTGTCCACTTGGCTGCCAGTAGTGTAAGTAAGGAGGGGCAAAGTATCACACAATATTTATGCATTCAGCTCTCATGGAACTGGAGAGGGTTACCTGTACAAAACATCTACCCACTACCTTCCCCCGCCATAATTTTTTTTCTAATGGGTCACCAGAGGGGGTGATGAATCTGATAAGTTGACCTTATACTTTTGTCCTTAAATACTCATTTCAATTTTATACTTATGTTGGCCAAGAATGTTTTTGTCAAATCTGCTTACAATGTTATGTGCAGAAGTAGTAATTTCTTCTTTCTTTTTTGACTCCACAGTTTCCTTTCACCACCCAGCAGTGACAGGATGTCGCAGGCCAGTTTCAGCATCAGTGGAATTTTCCCAACTGTGGTGGTGCTATTGATGGGAAACATGTGAGGATTGTCCCACCACCCAACTCGGGCTCATATTACTACAATTACAAAGGCTTTTGCAGCATAGTGCTGCTAGCTGTTGTTTCTGCAACGTATGAGTTTCTTTTTTTGGATGTTTTAAGAACTGCCGCAACTTGGATGGAGGTCTCATCATGCAGATGGAGTTTTACCATTGGCTCCAGAATGGCACCTTAAATTTGCCACCTGCTCAGAACAATGTTGAGGGCCTCAATTTTGTTTTTGAGGCAGATGAGGCCTTTGCTCTGGGGGAACATGTTATGAAGCCCTTTCCTATGAGGAACCTCACCCCAGAGCAAAGAATATGCAACTACAGGCTCTCTTGTGCCAGAAGGGTTGTTGAAAATGCCTTTGGCATTCTGTCAAGTCACTTAAGGCTCTTTTTAACCCCATCAACCTGACCCAATATAAAATAAACTATGTTGTTTTGTGCTGTAGCATCCTCCACAATTTTTTATGGAGGGATGCAAGCAGCTATCTTTCCTCCCTTCCAGCTGATGTTGACCCCGCGGTGTCAGGCCAAGCTGAAGAGGCTGCAGCTCGTCCATTGGTGGGAAACATGATGGCTCTGGAACCTGCCCATGCTAGGTTGCCCTCACAAAATGCCCGCGATATCCGCCAAAAATATCTTGAATATTTTGCGGGTAGAGGGGCAGTGGCTTGGCAGCAAAGTGTAGCTGATAAAGAATCATAGTTTTATCATAAACTACTATTTCATTTGAACTACTGTTGTCTGTGTTTCTTATCTAAATAATAGGTTGTCAAATGGCCTTTTTTTTCCATTTTAGACAATAGTGCAAACATACCTTATTTGCTACATGCGATGACAATCTCTTCTTCAGCTAACTATTATGTTGTGCTGTGGGTCTGCTACACACACACAGTGTTTTTGGTCTTAATGTATCCAATGCATTCATTAGTTCAAAAGCATTATGCTTTTTGAACTCCTTTAATTTCTTTGAGGCCATAAAATTGCCTGAGTTGGGCACATTTTAGAGCATTTTCTCACTGTAACTACATCAACACCAACTTAACAAATACACTGGTATTGAGAATTGAAATAATAAGCCACACATTGTTTAGTAAAAAACATTTTACTCAAAGCACATTCACATGTGTGTTTTAAGGTTTTATAACAAACCAACATCTTGGTGTATAAACATGTATGTTTGCCATTATTTTGCCTTTTTGGGGCTAAACAGGCATGTTTGAAAACATAAGATACACATCCCCAACTCAGGAACTTACAAAGTTCGAGTTTGTTAAATTGAAGGCCATATGAGACATTCATTTCCCAAGATTGTGTTAATGTTGCCTTCCTCAGATGGGGTGATCTTACCCCTCTAAAATCCAAAATTTGAAGCCACGTCCACGTAGAGGCATAACTGTTAAGTGTCCCCTATTTATGATCCCCTGCCTAAAATGTGTGTAGGTACAAACAGGTTCGTTTCTAAAGCCCCAAAACACACAGTGTGTGAACATGTGTTATCTCCCATCACAGGGTAAAAATGGCCGTGTTTTGGGGGTGCAACCCCTTCATCATAACTAAAGTAGGTAAGAGGAAGGAGTTGCACCCCCACAACACGTCCATTGATACCCCATGATGGGAGCTAGCACATGTTGACCCACTGTGTTTTTTGTGGCTTTACCAAACTAGATCTAGGGAAAGATACATTTTATGCATGGGATCATGACTTAAATCAGAATATTTTGGCACCATTTGTGGGCATCTTCAAATTTTGGCTTTGCGATTCTTAAAAACACATAATGTTTATAATTAACATTATGTAGGGCAGTGTTTCCCAACTCTCCTTCTCCAGATGCATTCCCAGGTCATGTTTTCTATATTTTTTGCTGTTGTCACAGATGATGATGTCATGTGAATTGATGTGAATTGATTCACACAGTCGTTTTTCTTCTGAGGAAAATACAGAAAACAGGACCTGGTGGTGCACCTAGAGAAGTGGAGTGGAGAAACACTGACCTTGGACACTAAAGCCTAGGTTCACATTGGAACTATTTGTCATGCAATTTGAGAGATAAAATCGGATGACAAGTTGCAGCCTATTGGAGGCAATGGCACTGTTTCAATCGGTGCGACACAGAATTAGCGGCGCCACACCAATTTGCAAAAGTAGTTCCTGCACTACTTTTGGCGATTTCAGGTGTGACTTCAATAGACATCTGGGCATGAAGCCACACAAATGTCTATCAAATAGCACCTGAAATCACGCTGACCTTGCTTCTTAGAAATCTCGCAACTTCAAGTGAAGTAGGGCGATTATAAAAGTAGCATCAATGTGCACCAGGGCTTACATTGATTTTTGCACTCTCTACATAAGGCTTTGTTGCCCAAACCGATTTGCATCCTTAACCACTTTAAGACCAGCCTCGTTTTGGATTTTAGGTGTTTACATGTTTAAAACAGTTTTTTTTGCTAGAAAATTACTTAGAACCCCCAAACTTTATATTTTGTTTTTTTTCTAACACCCTAGAGAATAAAATACCGGTCATTGCAATACTTTTTTTTGCACCGTATTTGCGCAGCGGTCTTCTAAGCGCACTTTTTTTGGAAAAAATTCGCTTTTTTGAAAAAAAAAATAAGACAACATTAAAGTTAGCCCAATTTTTTTTATATTGTGAAATATAATGTTATGCCAAGTAAATTGATACCCATCATGTCACGCTTCAAAATTGTGCCCGCTTGTGGAATAGCGTCAAACTTTTACCCTTAAAAATCTCCATAGGCGACGTTTAAAAAATTCTACAGATTGCATGTTTTGCGTTACAGAGGAGGTCTAGGGTTAGAATTATTGCTCTCACTCTACCGGTCGCGGTGATACCTCACATGTGTGGTTTGACCACCGTTTTCATATGCTTGCTACTCACGCATGCGTTTGCTTCTGCGCGCGAGCTCGTCGGGACAGGGCGCTTTAAAATTTATTTTTTTTTTATTATTTATTTTACTTTATTTTATTTATTTTTTCACTGTTTTAAAAAAAAAAATTTGGATCACTTTTATTCCTATTACAAGGAATGTAAACATCCCTTGTAATAGAAAAAAGCATGACAGGTCCTCCTAAATATGAGATCTGGGGTCAAAAAGTCAGAAGATCTCATATTTAGACTAAAATGCAAAAAAAAAAAAAAAAAGTTGTTTAAAAAAATGACACAAAAAAATCGTGCCTTTAAGAGAAGTGGGCGGAGCCGTCATAATGACGTCGCTCCGGCCGTCACATGGTATGGAGACGGGTGGGGGCCATCTTAGCCTCACTCTTCTCCATACCTAAGCAGGGAAAGGACCCGATCGCCTCCGCCGCTACCGACGGCTCCGGTAAGCGGCAGAGGGTGCGGGAGAGCGGCGGGAGGGGGGGTGGCACCTCTCCCGCCGCCAATAACGGTGATCTCGCGGCGAACCCGCCGCAGAGACCACCATTATCATGTACGGAACCGCCCGCTGAAAAGATGGATACCTCGGTTGTGGCAGCAGCTGCTGCCGTTACCGAGATATCCATCTTCAAAAAAATGACGTATATTTACAGTGGGTGGTCCGGAAGTGGTTAAATGAAGTATGTATTTGTACTTTCCTGCGAACAAAATACAGCATTCCTAAAGAAGCAAGGACAGACACAGAGTTGGTTCCTACTTTTTCAGATGTAACTTGGCTAACAGCCACATTTCTTATTAAAGTTTCTTATAAAACTACAAAAATTACAGGTAAACGTGTAACTAAAAAAACTGGTGAAGGTATTCAAGTTTTTGGGTGAAATAGTAATATACAAAACACTGATATTTGTACAGTGTGTGAAAGCACACCTTTAAGCTTTTTGTACATGACAATACTTTTGGATAAGCTACCCCACCATATTCAACAATGTGCGGTGTCCAGCTGTAGATAGGGGAGCAAACCACCCTGAGAAATGGTAAAATGGAGAAATGGAGAAAAGTTAAACTAGGAGCTGGCAACTTGATGATTCCTCTTTTTCTCACCAAAAATGTAATTAGGAAACAAGCTGATGTGTTTCATCTAAAGCATAATTACTCATCTGAGGAAGGCTGGAAGTGCTGAAACGCATCGGTTTGATCCTGTTTAACATGATGTAGGCAACAAAAAAGATCATGACAAGTCATGGAGTTGCAGGTTCATATGTCAATCGTTTGCTAAAGTGAAATCGTACATTCAAATATAACAGTTGCAACTATTTAAAAATGTGCAAGGGTTAATCAATTTAAAACTGTACAAACACATGTACAACATAACTAAAAAAATAAAACATGTTTGGTTTTTAAATTTTTGCTAAAATATTGATGATGTTGATAACTCTGTTTTGGAGATCATGCATGTTTTCTTTCATTTTCTTCAATTCCCTTTTGCAAACCAAGAGCTCGCTGATAAGTATGTGTGCATTTGCACTGCTGAAGTGAGTTTGGTCTTCCACAACATCCACATCACCTAAAAAAATAAAAAACACACCATGTATTAGTAATATGCAGGCATCCATCTATTACTTGAAGCTGTGGTCTCAGACACTGACCTGTGGTCGACACAGTTTCACACAGTACTTCCTGCACATCAGCATCTTCTTCAGGGTGTCTGGTGAGTTGACTTTCTGGATCTTCAGGAGGTGCTGAGTTACTGGTGTCCACACACAACTCAGATGTCCCTCTTCTTTTCTCCCCTATGTGAATCCAAAAAAGATATACTTAGCAGACAGATATGTTAGGCTAGAAATAGTAATATGAAACATTGTTTGGAAGTGTCTTTCAATTGTCTGTTTTGGCAGAGTTCCAAGCTGAATACATGATTTTTTCCCTTTCCAAAGCAGGAATACTTATCTGTTTTGTGCAAGTTTCACACATGGAAATACCCCTAGTGTCCACTGGAGCACATGCGTGGGACACCATAACATCAAAATAGGCCATAACAAATACATTTAACGTGCATCTCCCAATAACGAAGTATTAGTGGTCGATCAAACAATGTTTAATGTCCCACGAATGATCTCTGTGTCCACGAAAATAAAACTTGGCATTTTAAACTGTAGAACAGTAAAGAAGAAAGAACATGGACCAACACGAAAGTAATAATAGAAACACAGGACAAGAAGGTCCAGGAATCACAGAGATCAGGAGCATCAGCAGATGACATATATGTCAACAGGCTGTGGTATTACAAAAGCCTGCATTTTTTGTCCGACCAAACCCAACCCAGGCCATCACTGTCAACACTCCCTTCCACATCGGATGAGGTCACAGCTCCTGAGGTCCACCCTGGTCCTTCGACACAGGATGAAGATGTGGATGAGCCCAGCTTGACCCAGGTATACATTGTTTAACATATTTGTATTCAAAAATAGAATGATGCTAGACCTTATTGCTCCTAAATTTCTGCCCTAAATAAAAAGTGGTTTCCATATCAATAGACAGTAGTGGCAAAAAATGATTGGGACAAGAAGGAAAAATGCTATGGTCAGAATGTTAGTCTCTTCTGTTTCTCCACATTCAATTTGCAACAGATATGAGCTCTAAATTGTTTGTGATTGATGACCAAAATTTTTACAAAAATAATAATTATGTCCCATTTTCATACACAGGAAAGTGGCAGTTTGGAGGAGCCCATGGCCAGCAGCCACACAGAGTCCCAGATCCCTCCCCTATGCCCTCCTGATAAAAGGGCAAGGAAAAGAAGAAACCTAGATGAGGCCACAGCTACCTTCCTGAGCCATGCAACAACTGCCATCAGTATGGCCCCATATGCAGCTGAGGCATTTGGCTGTGTGACAGCAAATAAGTTGAGGGATATGAATGTGGACCAAATCAGGATGTGCAAGGAATTAAACCTCCAGCTCCTCAACAAGGGGGTGAGGGGGAATTTCAGCAAGAACCCAGATCTATGATTTGGATGCCCCATCACAGCAGCCCCACCCACTACAGCAGCATGCCAGACATTGGCAAGTCCAGCCCCAAGACCCCCAACAAGCCAACTGGGCTGGGGATTTTCATACATACAATTACTAATTTGCTTTTTGTTTTTTGGTAAAAAAATTATGATCTTAGTTATACTTTATTCCTTTTTGCATGCTAAGAATGCACTTTTTGGTTAAGTTATTTCATTTTTATTTGGATGGCAGATAACATGTCTAATCTAGTGTGTGTGTGTCACCGGCGCAAAACCAATATCTACTAATTACTTTAATAGTAATTGCCTTAGCTGCTGCATCCAAAAAAACTTCTCATAGGAATAAATTACAGATACTGTGTGTGTGAATGCGCTGCTACCATCTAAATACGCTTATGTCCTCTCTATAAAGTGCAAACTTATTCCATATACATCATGAATACATATAGAATCATTACTTTAAAAAATTAATATATCAAAAATTATATCAAAAAAATCCAAAAATGCAATAGTTCAATGATGTGTGTCACATATATGGCAAAGTCTCCCAGTGATGTAGTCAAATCTTCTGTCAATTGCCGTGATTGGCGTGCTTTAGTGCTAATTCAATGTGTTAGTGACTTAGTGCTCCACCTCCACCTGTGAGATTGGCCACTCACCAGATTTTCCTTTAAAACTACACCTTTGGTTCATTCATGGGGATAACCACTCCACTCAAAGGGAACTTCTTCAACAGATATATTGGACCTTATT